>ML351680.1:0-58923 GCA_005239505.1 Nicotiana paniculata | reverse complement strand
TGAGCTCCACTCAATGTCCTACTTGCGTAGTAAATTGGGTGCATTACCTTATCTTTTCGCTGGCCCAACACGGCTCCTACAGCATAGTCACTTGCGTCACACATGAGCTCAAATGGTTGCTCCCAGTCGGGGGTAACTATAATCAGTGCAGTGACTAGCTGCTTCTTTAGCTTCTCAAACGCTACCCTGCAATAATCAGAAAACACAAATGGGTTATATTTTTCGAGTAACTTACATAGAGGGTTGGCAATTTTGGAGAAATCCTTGATGAATCGGCGGTAGAATCCGGCATGTCCCAGGAAGCTTCGAATAGCTTTGACTGACGTGGGTGGAGGGAGTTTTTAAATCACTTCTACCTTAGCTTTATCCACATGAATACCTTTACTTGAGACCAAATGTCCCAAGACAATTCCTTCTTGTACCATGAAGTGGCACTTCTCCCAATTCAGCACCAGGTTTGTTTCAATACACCTTTTTAGGACACGGTTCAAATTTTCTAGGCATTCATCAAACGAATTTCCCACCACTGAGAAATCGTCCATGAAGACCTCCATAATATCCTCCACCATGTCTGTGAAAATGGCCATCATGCACCGTTGGAATGTGGCAGGTGCATTGCAGAGGCCAAATGGCATTCTTCTGAAAGCAAATATCCCATACGGTCATGTGAAAGAGGTCTTTTCTCTATCCTCTAGGGCAATAGAAATCTAGTTGTACCCCGAATACCCATCAAGAAAACAGAAGTGAGATTTTCCTGCTAACCGGTCGAGCATCTGATCAATAAAGGGAAGTGGGAAATGGTCTGTGCGGGTGGCAAGGTTTAGCTTTCTATAATCCATGCATATTCTCCAACCCGTAACAGTTCTAGTGGATATCAGCTCGTTTTTATCATTTCTTACGACTGTCATACCCCCCTTCTTTGGCACACACTGTACTGGGCTAACCCAGCTACTGTCGGAGATCGAGAAAATGATTCCCGCATCTAACCACTTTATCACTTCTTTCTTTACCACTTCCTTCATATTTGGGTTTAACCGTCTTTGGTGTTCCCTAGACGGTTTGTGCCCCTCTTCTAAGAGAATTTTATGCATGCAATAAGCTGGGCTGATCCCTTTGATGTCTGCCATCGTCCAGCCGATGGCAGTCTTGCATTCAGAAAGTACCTGTAATAGTTGTTGTTCCTGCACATCTAACAACCCACATGATATAATAACTGGTAATGTTGAGTTAGGTCCAAGAAATGCATACCTGAGGTGCGCTGGTAAAGGCTTCAGCTCTAATTTGGGTGGTACTTCAACTGAGGGCTTGGCTGGTGGGTTCTCTCTCTTTTCCAAGTGTAATGGTTCAATTTCAAGAACCCGCGACCATGTCCCTTTTCCTTCCAATGCTAATACCCATTCTGCTAATTCCTCACCGTTCATATCATCTAAGTTCATCAAACATGCAGCCAAAGGATCCCCAACAGTTAAGGCTGCATCATCTTCTTCCAGTATCACGTTCACGACATCAATAAGAGAGAAATTAGCGAACTCACTTGGTCACCTCATAGACTTCTGCACGTTGAATGTGATTTCTTTATTATTGAGCCTCATATTAAGCTCACCAGTCTCACAATCGATGAGTGCTCTGCCTGTGGCCAAAAATGGTCTTCCCAAGATTATGGGAATTTCCTCATCTACTCGGCAGTCTAGGATCACAAAGTCAGCAGGGAATACAACTGTCCCCACTTGCACTAACACATCATCTAGAATACCTGACGGTCTCTTTACCGTCCTATCAGCGAGTTGCAGCAACATAGAAGTAGGCCTGGCTCTACCAATCCCTAGTCTTTTATATATAGCCAGTAGCATCAGATTAATGCTGGCTCCCAAGTCACATAGGGATTTGGAGAAAGAGAAGTTGCCAATAGTACAAGGAATTGTAAAACTCCCTGGGTCAGCCAACTTTTCAGCAATAGGACGTGTCACCACTGCACTACAAGTCTGGGTAAGAGTGAAAGTATCCAGGTCTTGGAAGTCAAATTTTTTGGACATCAAGTCTTTCATCATTTTAGCATAGCCAGGCATTTCCTTTAATGCATCAATCAATGGGATATTTACCTGTATCTGTTTTAACATGTCCAAGAATTTCTTATACTGCTCATCCTTCTGATATTTTGCTAGCCTTTGAGGGAATGGAGCTGGTGCTCTTTTCTTTTCTGTTATCTGTTCTTTGTCCTTTTCCACTACCACCTCAACTGCTGGCGCTGGGATTTCCTCAATTTCTTTCTCAGCTTCGCCTTGCTTATTAACTTCTCCTTCAGCTGGTTGCACTGTGTCCTTACTCAATGGGATAGAGTCATCAATTTCATAGGTACCTGTACCAATATGTTTGTTTGTCTATTTTCATGCCTTCTTTCTTGTTCTAGGTCCAGGTCTCNGATTGTTAACTGCATTTGAAATCTGCCCCAGCTGTACTTCAATATTTTTAATAGCTGCATCATGTGCATCTACTCTCTCACTGATTTTGGTATTTGACCCAATCACCTGCTGCATCATAGCTTCCAACCGTGAAAACCCATTTTCTTGCCTTCCCCCCTGTTGATGCTGAGAAGGGTAGTATGATTGTTGATGATTCTGATGGTTATAACCGTGCGATCTCTGATATGATGCTGCATTTCCTTGTGGTCTCATGGCGCCCATATTTCCACTATTCTGCTGTTGGTGAGGTGTCCTATATGGTTGAACTTGTTGACCCCAGTTCTGCCCCCTTGTCTCTGACGTTCATAATTTGTCACATAATTTATACTTTCTGGATAAGGAGGGTTATCACATTCTGCATTCCAGTGGTTACCAAGTGGTTGACTAATGCATGATGTGCATAAGCTCCCATTGGTTGTGTCTACGATGTGTACTTGCTGTTTTTGTCCTGATTCCTCCACCTTCTTAGTAAGTATATTCATTTGTGTTATCAAGGTGGCCACGTTCTCTGCAATAGTATTAGATGGATCAAACGACACTGAATGAACTACAGGAGTAATAGGTGCATTCCTTGTTGTCCATCCTGAATTCTGTGCCATTTTATCAAGTAAGATTTGACTCTCTCTCCACGTTTTGCTCAGAAATGCTCCACCAGCCGAAGCATTAACATTTGCTTTAACAATATCAGCCAAACCCATATAGAAACGCTGCCCCAACATTTTCCCTAGGATACCATGATGTGGATAGATAACCAACATACCCTTAAATCGCTCCCATGTCTCTTGTAAGGTTTCAGCTAGTTTCTGTCGGAAGCTTAAGATTTCATCGATTTGTTGGGCAGTCTTGTTAGGTGGGTGAAACTTGTTCACGAATTGCTTAACTAACTCCTCCCACGTGGTAATGGAATTTATGGGGAGTGAGTTTAGCCAAGTCCGGGCAGCACCAGTCACTGAGAATGGAAACAACAACAGTTTTATTGCCTCCTGAGTGACGTTATGCTGCCTCTGTGTTTTGCAGATTGACAGGAAGTTTTTCAAGTGTTGCTGGGGTCTTCAATGCATGACCCTGAGAATAGCCCTTTGTTCTGCAATAAGTGTAGCATATTATTTGTTATCTGGAAGGACTCAGCCTGAATATGAGGAACTTGTATCGCTGTGGCCAAATTCTCAGCTGTGGGTTGTGCCCAGTCATATAAGGGAGCCTCTGCCCCAATTTGAGCGACTGGGTCTACCACATCATCCCCATTATTGTTCTGGTTGTGTGGATCTTCCATGTCGGTTTCAATTTGTTCAATTTGTGGTTGATGTTTGCTTTTTCGGTCGGTCCGGTTTAGGGCCTTGAAAACTTTCTCGGGGTCTGATAAGGCTTCGACTACTTCACCAGTCCTCGATGAGTTTCTAGGCATGCACCTGCAACACGTTAGCAAACGTTAAACTTTCAATGTAAAAACGAAAATTTAAAGAAAATTGACTATATTTCAGAATTTTGTATTTCTTCCAACTCAATTGATAATACCGTTAATTCCCCGGCAACGGCGCCAAAATTTGATCACGCTCAACTATGTCTAATAAAAGACTAAACGGGCGTTGCAAATATAATCCGGGGTATTATGCCCAGAGTCGATCCCACATGGAATTTACGTATCAATCAAGTCTTTAGAATACACAACTTTTACTCAACCGATTCTCTCAAGACTTTTTAATATAAATTGGTGATGTTTTACTAATTCTACTGACAATAATAATAACTAACAATTACTAACAATGTGTTGTAAACAATTATGATAAAGGTCTAAGGTTATGGTTTCCCCCGTTGGTGAACTTACTTCTCAGATATTTCCTATAACTCGATTAATTATCTCTATCAATCATGAACACTCTATCTACCACAAATATCTCTCAAGTACTTACGATAATTTACTAGACGCGCTCTCTCAAGTTAAGCTAGCTAGATTGCTTGACAATCCACTTTAGATTGCATCCGAAGTATCGTTATTTCTAATCCAACTTCTAAACCCTCGGTTATGACTTTTGTCTATACTTTGGGAGTGATGTTTTTCAAACAATTACCTAAATATGCACTCTCTCTCAAGTAGATGCACACTAAATAGGCACAGCTACTTGATGGCCATTCAATTAGCTACAACAAGAACGTAGTTGAACAAATAGAGATGAACAATCAACCAAACTATATTAATATCACCATAAGTTTGTCCCCCAACGGGTTCCACCAAAACCCTATATTAAGAAAATTATCTACTCATATTCATAAATATCAAATCTAAAATAATGTGCATAATTGAATTACAGAGTAATGAACTAAGGAGATAAAAATAAGTGTTTTTGCTTTGCTGAGTAGTAATCCATAGGTTTTCTTCACTTTAATGACTTCCTCTCTTCTAATACCCCTTTAAGTTGTGTTTTGGGGTCTATTTATATGTTTGGGATAAACCCTAAACGTGTAGGAGACTTCTATTCCAACCGGGAGACACTTAAACTCTGCAAAAACTCAAATTTAGCCGGAACAGGGACCTGGCGTTTGGGCCCTGGAGCTTGGATAACGCCAGGCTAAGGCAGGCGTTTGGGCTCTAACACCTGGCTAACGCCAGGCAGGGTTAGGCGTTTGGGCTCTGGCGCCTGGCTAACGCCAGGCAGGGTCAGGCGTTTGGGCTCAAACGCCCGGCTATAGCCTGGTGCACTCCTCCTGGCCTCTTGAGCGTATTTTCGATGTATTTGCATCCCTTTAGCTCGGCTTCCATCTCCAATTCACCTACACATGAAATAGACTCTATTATGAACATAAAAAGTGTATTTTTATCATTAACGCACATAAAATGTAGGGCATATAACATGTTAAACCATGAATTCTAGCCTCGCATCAGGTTCAGTCACACAAAAATAAAGATCCACATCTCCCCAAGAGTTTAAGCTGGGTCAACTGTTAAGATTCGAAAATGTGTTGCCAGAGGGGTTCCAAAGTTGTAATTCAATACAATTTCTTTGCACCAAAACCCTATTCAAGTCCTTCGATCAATCGGCAAAGATGTCCAAAATTGGAGGATACAGTTGTTCGGAGCGGATACAAGCAATGAGAGAAATTAAAATGAGAGAGTCTTATCAGTGAAAACCCACACGGGCACTGTAAGGCGACGGTGAGTAGAGAAATTGAAAATGAGAGAGTCTTGTTAGTGAAAACACACAAAGAGCACTACAAGGCGACGATAAGAAGAGAAATGAGAGAGGTTAGTAAAGGGCGCCACTAATTGAAAAGGATAACGGATCACTGATATAGACACAGTCCGGGGCAAGGTTTCTAAATCTCGAGGTGATAGTTGTGATTAATTTCTTAGAGTCGGACGGTTTACACGGATCAGGAATCCAGTCCAAAGGGCATGTCATATTCATTGAAGTCCGCATGCACTCCAGATAAGTCCTTCTTTCCTTTTCCCAAAAGGGACACCTTTTTTTTAAATTCGTTGTCCATTCTATCGTTTATTTTTCTTTTGAATCCCTTTCGGTCTAACTCTGTCCCAAAACTAAGGCAAAGAAAATATGGCAAGACTGATTTACAGGGCTCTCATTTGATGAGGGTCAATATGCAAAAAGGCACCCAGCCTCGTCAGGGGCATCGAGTCGATCCCGACCGGCCACAATGGCCGATGATTCAAACTCAAAACCTTGAAAGGAGAAAGTCAAATTGAAGTACCTATAAAGGAAAATGAATTTGAAAGGTTGAGTCCCACGTGGCTAACCATCTTGGCAAGGTTTGAAAATCCAAAATATTCCAAATGCCCTAAAGTTACAGTTGGAAGAAAAGTCAGAAATGAAAGGCCAATAAAGGCGAAATAAAGTTGGAAAGGTTAAGTCCCACACGACTAACCGTCACAGCAGAATTTGAGGGGCCAAAACTTCCCCCCGATACTATGGAAATCCAAAAGAAAAAGCAAGTGAAAGGCCTACAAAGGCAAAATAAAATGTTGGGTCCCACGTGACCGATCGCCATGGTGAAATCTGGAAAGCCAAGGCCCCCGGGATTAGAGATGAAACCCAATCCCCAGCAAGCAAACAAGCAAGCAAGTGGTTGAGATCTTCATCAAAAGAACTGAGATCAAGAAGTTGAAAATCAAGGCCGCAAAACCAACCACCGTCTCAAACTAACGAATTGTTCTTTATTTGAAAATCTGAAACATGTGCAACTCGAAAGAAATCGTACAACAAGCATGTGCAACCAAAAGAAATTGCGCAAGGGCTAGAAGGAGCTCTGCATCATTGACTCCAAAAAAGGGAAGTTTTCTCCTAAAAATCCTTTCCCGCATGCATGAAAAGAGAATAAATAAATAAAATAAAATAAAATACTAAAAAAAAGAGAGAAAAAAAAAGAAATGCAGTTGAAATGATGCAACCCTAAAGTAGCATAGGGTCCACAATCCCTAGCCAAACCTTTTCCAACGAAGGATATCCCAGTCCTCAGTTGATGCCAACATAGGGTCCCACTCCCAAGCAGACACCGGCATAACCTGGTGATCTTTCTGACAACAGCATAACCTGTTGATCATATCCTGACACTGGCATAACCCAGTGATCTCTTTTCCCCAGGCGACAACATAACCTGTTGACCTTTCCAGACACCGGCATAACTTGGTGATCTTCTTCTGACTACAGCATAAACTGTTGGTCATTCCCTTTTCCGGGGCAACATCATAACCTGTGGACCTTTCCAGACGCCGGCATAACCTGGTGATCTTTCTGACAACAGCATAACCTGTTGATCACTCCTTCTTCCCCAGGCAACAGCATAACGTGTTGACCTCTCCAGACACCGGCATAACCTGGTGATCTTTCTGACAGCAACATAACCTGTTGATCACTCCCTTTTTCCCCAGGCAACAACATAACCTGTTTGACCTTTCCAGACACCGGCATAACCTGGCGATTTTCCTGACAATAGCATAACCTGTTGATCATCTCTAGACACTGGCATAACCCAATGGTCTCTATTTCAGACAACAGCATAACCTGTTGACCTCCCCGGACACCGGCATAACCCGCTGATCTTCCTGACAACAGCATAACCTGTTGATCATCTCCAGATATTGGTATAACCCAGTGATCTCTTTTTCTAGCAAGGACATAACCTTTTGATCCTTCCCCAGACACCGACATAACCTGGTGATCCCTTCTTGATGACAACACGAGCTGTCGATATTTTCCAACATAGGGTCTCCAATCCCTAGTTGATTTCACCTTTTAGGCATAGGGTATCCAACCCCTAGTCAGCATTCACTCCGGGTACACTGGTCCCGGCCTTTTATTACTTTCAATAATAAAATAGCATAGATTTTATTACAATAACTCACGAAACTTCCTAGTGAAAACTGGGTAGAAAATTTTGTTCGCTTGTCTGGATTTTTTTGCAGAGTACGTTTCTGGAACATTGGAACTCGAGACGACCAAAAGAAGACGTTTCGATCCGAAACAACAAAAATAAAAGAAGAAAGAGAAGATCGAATCCACTATTCAGGACGAGATTGAAGTCATCCGTCCAGTATGTCCTGTTTTGATTCGAGGAACGACAAGACAAAACCAGCATCTGCAACTAACAAGCATCAGGATCCAGGTCAGAATCGGCAAAAGATCAAGGCTCAAGACCAAGTCCTAGATAGGAATCTTGTAATTTAGCAGCTGATAGGTTTTAGTTAGTCTCCGTTTTGTACTTAGGTGTGATAAGGAGATTACCAGCAGTAACAACAGCAACTGCAGTGAAGCCACATTTACTCGGTAGTCCCAGCTACCAAAACTTCTAGAACTACACTGACCTGATTCCTTTATAGCCAAGGATATGTAGGCAACCTTGAAGCAGGCTTCAGTCAAACTTTTCAAAAACGCTTCACAATAGAATATATGAATAAGTAAAAGTCGTTTATCGCCGCTCACTTTGTCTTTGCCCGAAAACTCTTCATGTTTCAGAGCAAAGAGGGGCAGCTGTGAGCATGTGATTTTTTACCCACCATATACTCCTACAAAATTCGATAAAATAAATTAGTTTCACAAATTTTTGTTGAATTTATTGTTAATTGTGAATTTATTTTGCATTGCATATTCATAATTCATCCTTTAAAATTATTTAAACTTGCGAAAATTGGGCGCATCATTATTATCAAGGAATTATAAAGTTATAGCTAACGAAATAATAGACGAATGATGCTTACTTGACGTAATGTAGTTTTACTAATTAATTATTAAAAAAACTAATCATCTTTTATACGATAAATCACGGATTTAATTAGGAATGTAGAATTGGTTGTGTTATTCTTGATTAATCTATAAATAAATAAGGTTTAAATTAATTACTACATTTCTTGGATTAAATTAGATTTGAATTTAATTAATTTAATTGGTTTAGTTAATTAAAGGGGATTAAAATCGGACCTGGGCCAAAACTACCCAGGCCCAAACCCCTTCTCTATACACAATACACTCCAGCCCAAACCCCTTACCCGGCCTGCCCAAACCCAGTACCTAAAACGACACTGTTTAAGAGGTGCTAAATCTCAACCGTTGATCTTTCCAAATCCAACGGCTGAGAACTACCCAATCCCTAGCTATATAAATGTCCAAACTAAACCCTACCTCCCATTCACTTAGAAAGTATAAACCCCCCTCCCCTTCGTCTGTCTGTCTCTCTCTCTCTTCTCTCTAAAGAAACCCTAGCCGCCTAGGATTCCTACCGTGTTCCGCCCACCGAAAATCGCCTATCGGTGGCGGACGACCTCTGAACCACCCCAAACTTTCACCCTATGATCCTCTCCTCACCCTTAACCCCATACCACCATCAGTTTCCCTAAAAACCCACCCGAGTCCCTTCGATTTCAGATATAAGAAAGGCAGAAAACCCAGTTTCCTATTACCAAGTCGATTCAGAACAATCAATGGTTCAAAGCTACATGAGTCCACAACTCTTGATGAGAGTTTTTAATTCATGTGGGTTTGGATCATTTCCAAACCCTGCCGGAATCTGTCAGCACCCCGCGGGTATCCCTCCCCCCTATCTTTTCTTTTCTGACATTTCTTCATTTTTAGAAAAAAATGAAATCGCATGCCTCACTATTTGATACATGTGTTTATGTTGTACTGTTCTCATATAGCATTTGTTTGTTCTTGATTTAGTTTAGATCTTTAAAATGCATGCGTCAAAGGTATAATAACCATTTAAGATTTATGCTATTTTAGCCGATTAGCTTGAAATCATTGGTTCGAGTTTGGTTTTTTGTTGAATATATTCTTTTCTTGGCCTGTTTAGTTCTAAATATGCATGTGTACCTGATCTGTACCTTATTGTCTAAATTGTTCACTGGTTGGAGATTACTATTTCCTCCCAGACTGTTTTCCCCCCTTCTTTCCCCATTTTTCCTCAACTATTAAGTTTCTCGCTTTAAGGATTGATTACTGATTTGGTTTAGGAGTTCATGAACCTTTCTGTTTAAGTAACATGATGTTTGTTTTAATTGAATTGTTAGTTTTGTTTGTTTAATAGGCAGGCCTATATTAATTATACTTTATGTCTTGTTTTTTTACTTACTTTCTTTTAGTTTCAACTTTAGTTTCAATCGATTTTAATCAATCAAGTAATAGTTTAATTACGTAATGAAGAGACACTTATGTGCGATTAATTAAGTGTACACNCTTGTATAATAGATTAACCTAGTCTAATAGTCTCTTAAACAACTAATTAAGTCCTAAGATCTGCCTAAGGTAATTAGTTTAGGACTAATTAACTAAAACAAATCATTTAACCAAGGCTTAATAATTAGCCAACACCTAATCAACTTCTTAAACCAATTTTAAATCAGTAGGGATTAAGCACCCTAATTATTTAGGTCTAACAACTTAATTATTTCTTTTAATTTATCTAAGACAACTAGTTAGGTTGAATTGTGNTTTAATCAACTAACCTTTAATTAATTAACTCAACCTTAGTTAAGAACAACTAGTTGTCACCTAAAGGGACCTAACTAGTGTTAGTTAACTATAGTTAAACAATAACCCAAGCAAGTCTAACCCTGGTTACCTAATGGTACTTTCAGAGACTTCAAGGGGCATATTAGGTATTGTAGGTTAAGAAATCAGATTTTTAAGGGTAGGAAGGTTCTTTTTAGGGTTGGAATGTTCTGAAAAGGGGCAGTTGTCCCAAAAGGATAAGGGTGACAACTGCCCTGTATACTATTTCAGCTCTTGAAATGGGAATATACCATAGGATACCCCATTCCCAAATATTCTATAAATAGACCCTTTCCCTTTAGACTAAAGGGGGATCAGGATTTTTTTTACTGAACACTGGAAACAAAAAAAAAATCAGAACAGTTCTTTATTCAAAATGTCCAAAACAAATCAGTAGAAAGAAATCTGTTTTCTCAAGAACACTTGAAGGTTTTCTATGGGTCTTCTCAGTTGGTGGTCTTCTTTGATTTGCTTCTGATTTTTCTGAAATTCCTCTGGTTTGGGTTGTGGAGCTGCGGTTAGTTCCTGGTTGTTGCTGGGTTTCTGGTTTGTGCTGCTTACATTCCTGATGAATCTGTCTCTTTTTAGCTGTTTTACTGTCTGCCTGACCTTTATTTGGTCAGGATCTTTGTTATTTTCTCTTCGAAAAAAGGTATGTAACAATGAACTCAAATGGAATTGTTATACTCAGAATTTGTTGTTAGTTTGATGCTAAATGTTTGATTCTTGTTATTTTTTTTTTTTGAGATTATGTCAAGGCTGAATCTTCTTCTTTGTTCTTGGTCTATGAATCTGAAGTAATATTTAGTTGATAAGATGTTACGGAATCTGAATATATGTTGTAATATCTAAATCCTTAAGTTTTTGATTTTAAGTTGGTTAAAAATTTATTGAGTATCATGGGATATCAGTTTTATGTTAGTCAATTAGTGGAATAATCTGCATTTGGATGTTGAATCTGACCTCTTCTATGGTCAGGTTCTCTCTATAAGTGTGCAGAAAATATGCTTTCAATTGGGTCTCTTTGGTCAATAAAGAGATTCAACAAGCAAGTCTCTAGATGGTTTAGGATATTGGCATTTAGGGTAGATGCATATGACTTCTTAATAGTCAAATTCATCCCTTAGTAGTGCACAAATATTAGTATGGTTGGCTGAAGCTTACCAATTTAAAGGGTATGAAATATGTAATCAAGAAAGGCATTAGAGTGAGGAATCTGAACCTTTGAATGGTCAGCTTCATCCTCTAAAATTCCCAAACAAGAAAGTTTCTATATAGTTTAAAATTATGTTAGTATTAGCACTAGGGTAGATGAATCTGACTTTTAAATAGTCAAATTAACCCCCTTGGTAGTGCATAAACAGTAGCCTATGGTGCTAGAAATCACCCTTACGGATATGAAGTGGGTAATTAAAAGGCCCCCTTAGAGAAAAGGATATGAATCCCTCAATATGATCACATTTATTCTCACAAAATGCCTAAATGATCAAGTTAAGGAATTAATACGGACTAAAGGTCCCAAGTATAAAAATGACAAGTCCAGAGGTGAATTGATCCTTTTATGATCACATTCACCCTGAGAAAGTGCATAAATAATTCTGCCAGGAAATATGGTTTGAACACAAGCATTATAAGAATTAAAATTGACCCTTCCATGGTCAGTTTGGTTTTTGGTAGTTGCATAACACTCAATCAATTGGGTTGTTTACAGATTCCGAGGGAAGGCACAAGTGTATGGCCTTAAAGGAATTCAAGTTAGGCAAATTAGCCAAAATTTCTTTTTCTTAGTCTTTCCATTTTTTCTGAAAAGTGTATTTAGATGGCAGTAGTTTATATTTATTTTCAGAATTATTGTAATTAAAGACTGGACTGTATATATTTAAATTCTGTTTTACTATTCATTTTTTTTCTGAAGAGTAGGCTGTCTTATTAGTGGATTTATAATCCAATCCCTGTATTTTTCTAAAATAGCGTGACAACAGTAGGAAGTTGAGTGTATATCTAAGCTGACATGTATAGGATTTTTATAAACAAGCTGATTTGAAAATGGCTATCACGATTAGAGTTACCATCAATGTAAGGTAGAGTTAATTAGGCCTAATTCAATTCGCACCTAGTGAACTTTTCTGAAATCAACATATGTAACGTATTCTTTTACAAAAGAATTTCAATTCTAGTGACATAAAAGAAACTATAGATTAGGCCTAGACTACAAAATTCAAACACCAAGTATTCACTTTTGACAATCTGTATCCTTGAAAATATGATGATTTACTTGTACACAATTTGGAAAATCTTTGAATGTATATGAGTGTAATTTTTTTCCCAAAAAATGATGACTAAAAATAACACTAAGACGCAGATTCCGATTATATTTTGTGCAAACGTCACTATTATGCTTATCCCTAGTGATGTAAGTTCAAATTATACATATCCCCTCTTGTTAGTTAGACGCGATTAGGATTGACTAAAAGAGTTGAAATAATTTGGGGCAAAGATATGGCCATAGCCCGAAACATGTTGTCTTTAGGCTATTGGACATTATCTTTAGGTAGAATGAATAACTTTAGTTTGAAATTAGACGAAAAAGAGATCACTGCCTCAAATTACCCTAAACTACATCGGGTGTGGCAACTCATGCCCACGACCCTCAACTCCAAACAACTAAATAAAAACGCACATAATAATCACGGGTGCATTTCATGTGACGTGTTTGCCATGTGTCAAAAAACAACAAGTGTACGCCATCGTAACTTGTCCAAGATAAATCCATAAATTTCCTAATTGATTTTAAAACTAAAAATGCTTCCTCAAATGGAAAGCATAAAGAATAAATGAACATCGCCTCAAATAGGCATTATAAAACCGCCACGACCATAGTCTTGACTACATAATCTACACTCGGGTGCGACAACTCATGTCCCCGTCTTCAACATCAAATTATAATAAAAATCACATGTTGTAATTGCGGGCACATTTCATGCGGCGTAGTTATAATGTGTCCAAAAAAAAATAAGTGCACGCCATCGTGACTTATTTCGAGATAAATCCATAATTATTAAAAATCGTTTTAAAAGTAAAAAGGCTAAATCCACAATAGGCTAAAATATGTAAATAATCGGATAATTTAGGCCAAATATTAATAGTTAAGCGACCGTGCTAGAACCACGGAACTCGGGAATTCCTAACACCTTCTCCCGGGTTAACAGAATTTCTTACTCGGATTTCTGGTCGCAGACAAATTAAACCAGAGTCAAAATTTCCTCAGTTTGGGATTTTAAAATAAAACAGTGTCCCGGAGCATCGTCAAAAATCCGGGTGGCGACTCTGAAAACTAAAATAAATCCCAAATCTCAATAATGTCACTTAAATTGGAAAAACTCCCTATATCATCCCTTTCGGGAAAAGGAAGGTGTGACAATATGAATGTGACTGAGTACGAAATATCAATGAAATCAGTAAGACAACAGCAAGAAACGACCATTATGGGTCCCAACACTATCAACATGTAGCCTAAACAGGATCTCTAGCATGATTAACAACTTAACTACTTTATCTCAAGATGAAAACATGAACATCAACAAGATAAGTCCGCTATACAATACCATGAAATTGACCAGGTCCCAATTCTCACGGTGCACGCCCGTCACTTGGTATGTGCGTCACCTCAACACCAATCATATAACACGTATTTCAGGGTTTTGAACCCTCCGAGCCAAATTTAGAAGTGTCACTTACCTCAATCCGAGAAAATCCCTACTCCAATACGCCTTTGCCTCGAAAATTGGCCTCCAAATGGCCTAAATCTAGCCACAAATAGTATAATACAATCAATACGGGCTAAAGGAATCAATTCTACAAGAAATTACTAAGTTAAAACTCAAAAATCCAAAATTGGTTCAAACCCGTCCCCTGAGCCCACGTTTCGAAATCCGTCAAAGGTCACAAAATCCGGAAGCCCATTCAACCACGAGTCCAACCATATCAAGTTTACTCAAATTCGATAAGAAAATCCCATTCAAAACCTCAAAAATCTAGCCCAAGAACTCTTCTTCATTTCCCCCAATTTCCCACCCAAATCACAAATTAAATGATGTAGCAAAGGCATAATCATGGAACATAACCAAAACTACACCCACGTGAGAATCTCTCCAAATCTCGCCTTCTATCAAGCTCCCAAATCAAATTTTTGTTATGAACTCAAAACCCTCATTTTTGAAACTTATATTCTACCAAGGTGAGCCTTCTTCATGAACATGGATGCATCCTCGCGTTCACGAAGCATAAAAATGCTTCTGACCAAAAACATTCTACACGAATGCGTTCAATCACTCGTGAACGCGATGCTTCGCTGGCCCCTCACTTCGCGAGCGCGACCACTCGTACGCGAGCGCGTAGACCAATTGCATGGGGTGCCCAGCTGCATTCTCTCTTCTTCACGAATGTGTCACCCTTCTCGCGTTCGCGATGCATCCACTTCCTAAACCTTCACGAACACGGGCCCCTTTTTGCGAATAAAAAAAAAAGTTCTCATCTGCCTCCAGGTACACTTCGCGATTGCATAAGAGGAAACCTGATCCAGCCAAAACCAGCAAACTCAGCTTCAGCAGTCTCTCAACTTTAATTCTTGATCTGTAACCATCCGAAACTCATCCGAGGCCCCCAGGACCTCAACCAAACATACCACCAAGTCCCATAACATCACAAAAACTTATTCGAACCCTCAAACCACCTCAAACAACATAAACAATACGAATCACACATATATTCAAGCCTAATGAACTTTGAGAATTCCAATTCCTACAACTGACGTCGAAACCTATCAAATCACATGCGATTGACCCTACACTTTGCACACAAGTCACAAATGACACCACGGACCTACTCCAACTTCCGAAATCAGAATCCAACCTGGATATCAATAAGTCCACTCCCGGTAAAATTTCCCAAAAATCTAACTTTCGCCATTTCAAGCATAATTCCACTACGGACCTCCAAAACATAATCCTGACACGCTCCTAAGTCCAAAATCACCCAACGGAGCTAACGGAACCATTAAAATTCTATTTTGGAGTCGTTTACACATAAGTCAACATCCGGTCAACTTTTCTAACTTAAGCTTTCCATTATGAGACTACGTGTCTCAATTCATTCCGAAATCCTTTCGGAACCGAACTAACTAACCCGGTAAGTCATAAAATAATAGGGAGAAATTTGGGGAACATGGATACAACTCTCAAAACGACCGGCCAGGTCGTTACATCCTCCCCTCTTAAACAAACGTTCGTCCCCGACGGGTCTAGAAATATATCTGGAGTCTCAAATAGGCATGGATATCTACTTCGCATCTACCGCTCGGTCTCCCAAGTAGCCTTCTCCATAGGCCAAACTCTCACTGCACCTTCACTGAAGCTATATCCGTTGACCTCAACTTCCGAACCTGTCGATCCAAAATGGCCACCGACTCCACATCATAAGTCAAATCACCATCCAATTGGACTGTGCTGAAATCCAAAAATGAGACAGATCACCAACATACTTCCGGAGCATAGAAACATGAAATACTAGATGCACACCCGATAAACTAGGTGGCAAGGCAAGCTTGTAAGACACCTCCCCAATCCTCCGAAGCACCTCAAACGACCCAATGTACCGAGGGCTCAACTTGCCCTTCTTTCTGAACCTCATAACACCCTTCATATTTAAACCTTTAGTAGTAACTTCTCCCAAACCATGTAAGCAACATCACAGACCTTCATATCAGCATAAATCTTTTGTCTGGACTTCGCCATGCGAAACCGCTCCTGAATCAATTTATCCTTGTCTGATGCATCCTGAACCAAGTCAGTACCTAATAGACTAGCCTCCCATAAATCGTAGCAACCCACCGGAGATCTATGCTATCTCCCATACAAAGCCTCATATGGAGCCATCTGAATGCTCGACCGCTAGCTGTTTTTGTAGGCAAACTCCAGGAGTGGAAAAAAATAATCCCAAGAACCCCCAAAATCAATGACACAAGCGCGTAGAATATCCTCTAACATTTGAATAGTGCGCTCGGACTGTCTGCCCATTTGAGGGTGAAATGATGTGCTCAACTCAACCTGGGTGCCCAACTCTCGCTGTATCTCTCTCCAGAACTGTGATGTAAACTGCGTGCCCCGATCTGAAATGATGGAAACTAGCACACCGTGAAGGTGAACAATCTCTTGGATGTAAATCTCAGCCAACCGCTATGAAGAATAGGTAGTACCAACTAGAATGAAGTGCACAGACTTAGTCAGCTGATCCACAATCACCCAAATAGCATCGAACTTCCTCAAAGTCTGTGGGAGCCTGTAACGACCTGGCCGGTCGTTCCGTGAGATTAGCCATGTTTCCCCCGTTTCTGCTTTGTCATATGTTTCTTAGCCTATTTATGTTGTGTTGGGTCGGTTGGATCGGGTTCATAGTGTTCGTGGTGAGAACTGAGACACTTAGTCTCTTAAATTGGCTTAATAGTTGGAAAAGTTAATTGGGAGTTGACTTATTGGTAAACGACCTCGAAATGTAGATTTTATGGCTCAGATAGATTCGTTAGGTGATTTGCGACTTAGGAGTGTGTTTGGAATGTGGTTTTGATGTCCAGTGTAGATTTTTACTTGAATTAGCGAAGTTGAGTTTTTGGCGATTTCCGGTCGGCAGTGGAAAGTTAGCTATCGGGGCCGGAATAGAATTCTGGAAGTTGAAACAGGTTCGTAGTGTCATTTTTGTCGTGTGTCAAAATTTTTAGGTCATTCGGACGTGTTATGGTTGGTTTCGCCATCATTGGCGGAATTTAGAAGTTTCAAAGTTCATAGGCGAATTTGATGTGATTTTGTGTTTTTGCATTGTTTTTGGTATTTCAAAGGCTCGACTAAGTTCGAATAAGGTTATGGGATGTGTTGGTATGTTTGGTTAGAGTCCCGAAGGGCTCTAGATTGATTTCGGATGGTTAACGGAGGTTTGGACTTAGGAATTTGCAGCAAAGCTGCTGCTGGTGCCATTTTACTAGTGTGGCCGCACCTGCGGATGGGGAGCCGCAGGTGCGATGGCTGCAAGTGTGATGGTCCTTGCTCAGTTGCGGAAGAGGGGGGACCTGGCCAAGGAGCGCAGGTGCGGACGCCTAGTCGGGCCTGCGAGCCCGCAGGTGCGAGAAGAGGGCCGCAGGTGCGGAAGTCTTGACTTAAGTTATTTTCGCAGGTGCGCACCTGGGACCGCTGGTACGGGTCCGCAGGTGCGGAAAAACTTCCACAGGTGCAGTTTCACTGGGCAGGAAGTATAAATTTGTTCCTTCGCGAATTTTTGGCATTTCTCATCACTTTTGCATGCGGGTTGAGTCATTTTGAGAGCAATTCGGAGAAGGATTTTTAGGGTTTTCAGTGGAGGTAAGTTTCTCGGACTATAAACTCGATTCTATGTTATTATGGAACGGATTAGGCTTGGAATTAGTTGATTAAATGGCATAAATTGGGGGTTAGGGCTTGGGAAATTGAGACTTATAATTAAGAATTTAGGGGTTGTTTGTGGTCGGATTTTTGATGCATTTTACATGTGTAGACTCAGGAAAGGATAAGGATTCTTATGACGTAATTTTTATCGAATTTCGAGATGTGGGCCTGAGGTTCGGGTTTGGCCAATTTCGTGAATTGTGCCTAAAATTGATAGTTTTCGATTGGTCCTTGTTCATTTAGCATATATTGATGATGTTAATCTGGTTTTGGTTAGATTCAGAGCAATCAGGAGCCGATTCGAGGGGCAAGAGCATCGCAGATTAGTATTTTAGCCCGGGTGGAGGTAGGTAATGACTATAAATCTTGTCCTGAGGGTATGAAACCCCAGACTTCGTATTTTCTCACTAGTTTTGGGGTGGCGCACATGTCGAATGACGAGTATGTAGCGTGCACTGATTTGGATTTGGACTTGGTCCATTCCGTGACAACTATTAAGTTGTGTATTTTACTCGAAATCATATGTTAAATTGTGTTCTAAAAGTATTGCTATATTTGGGATTTAAGCCATGTTTGGGGCCTTGCGCCGACTTGTTTAGACCCCTTGGGGGATTTTTATGGCTATTTTCTCACTGTGTTGATTTATGATTTACACTCAGTATTATTATGCTTAACTGTTTTCGAAACTCAGCCTTATTTACACTATTTGACTTATAAAATGATGTGTTTGGTCGAGTACCTCGTTTTACTGATAGCCCGAGGGGCTTACTGAGAGTTTCTGACTTAGTGAGGCCGAGGGCCTGATTGTGAGGATATGAGCCACGAGGTGGCTTGATTTTAGCGCTTGGGCTGAAGGAGCCCCTCCGGAGTCTGTACATACCCCCAGTGAGCGCAGGTACCTACTGAGTGCGAGTGTCGACTGCCGAGTGCCGAGTGATGAGTGATTGGGAGGCATGAGTGACAGTGAGGTTGCCCGAGGGGCTGATACTGATTGATTGTGAGGTATGCTGAGTGATGTTCTGCCCGAGGGGCTATTTATGATTTAATTCATTTTACACTAAACTCTTCGGATATTTTTATTTCTGAAATATTTGGAAAACACATTTTTCAAAGGATTTTACTGAAATTGGCTTTTAAAGCATGTTGATTTCATATATATATATATATATATATATATATACACACACACACACACACTATTGGAAAGAAAGGCTGTGCTTATTGTGAACTGATGATTTGATCTTATGTGTTTCTTACTGCTTAGACTTGATTTATATTCATTACTACTGATTTGGCGTACTCACATTACTCCCTGCACCCCTGTGTGTAGATACAGGTGCTGCTACCGAGCGTTAGTCATCTATTTCCTTGCGGAGCCAGAGTCGGGACATAGAGGTAGCTTCTCAGCGCCCGCAACATCCATGTTTCCCTTTCTTATTTTGTACTTATTTCCTTGTTCCGAGATTTTGTATTATGACTGTAGGGTTATTTTGTAATGCTCGTAGATGCTCATGACATGTTGGCTCTGGATCTTGGGGAAGGTTGTAGACTGTTTAGCTGTTTGTTTTGCTTAACAGATTCAGTAATTTATATATGTTTATGAATTGTTGAAAATGAGTTGGAAATTTTGGAAAGAAACTGTAAATATGTGATTGTTGGCTAACCTAGTTCCATGATAGGTGCCATCACGGCCGGATTAGGATTTGGGGTCGTGAGAAGTGGTTATCAGACCCTAGGTTACATAGGACTCAACGGTCATGAGCAGGTTTGGTAGAGTCTTCCGGATCGGTACAGAGACGTCTGTACTTATCTTCGATAGGCTACAGAACCCTTAGGAACAATCTCATTTTTCTTGAATTTTGTCGTGCCATATTGTTGATTCTGGAAAAATCTAAAATTCTGTTGTTTCATTCTCTCATAGATGGTGAGGACTCGCACTACCGATTAGGGTGACCAGCCACCAGCTAGACCAGCGAGAGGTCAAGGTCATGGTAGAGGTAGGGGACCAGCCCGTGCAGTAGCCGGGGCAGTACCAGAGGGCCCACCTACCCTTCAGGATCAGGTCCCCGCCGTAGATGCTCCAGCGGGACAGGCTCAGGCACCGACGGTGCCTATTGTTATTTCGGGTCTTCAGGAGACCTTGGCTCAGATCTTGACTGTATTACCACCTTTGATCAGGCAGTTGCCGCTACTTCTCAGGCCGGGGAGGCAGTAAGACTCCAGTTGCCCAGACACCTGAGTAGGTCACTCAGGGCCATCAAACGCCGAGGGCGGTTCCAGCCCAGTCGGTTGCTCCAGCTCGAGACTTCGTGATTTTGGCTATGCCAAAGGATGAGCAACGTAGACTGGAGAGATTTAGTAGACTTCAGCCTCCGTCATTCACTGGTGCTGAGGGCGAGGATGCCCAGGGCTTTCTGGATAAGTGTTAGAGGATTCTTCGTACTGCTGGGATTCTGGAGACCAGTGGTGTCTCGTTTGCTACTTTTCAGCTTTTTGGGGCTGCTTTTACTTGGCGGAAGTCCTTTGAGAAGCGTAGGCCTGTTGGTTCAACACCCCTCACCTGGAAGAAGTTCTCCACTATCTTCTTGGAGAAGTATGTACCCAGTCTCACAGGGAGGAGCAGCACATGCAGTTTGGGCAGCTGCGTCAGGGGGAGCTATCAGTGATGCAGTATAAGATGCGATTTTCAGAGTTGGCTCGTCACGCCACCGAGTTTGTTCCTACCGATAGGGAGAGGATTAGGTGGTTCGTGGATGACTTCACTTATCAGCTCCGCCTTTTTATGACTCTGGAGAGACTATCAGATTCTACCTTCGAGCAGGTTGTTGATATTGCTTGAGATATTTAGTCAGTTCGCCGCCAGGAGCAGGAGGAGAGGGAGGCCAAGAGGCCTCGTGGATCTGGTGGTTCTAGTGGTGCTCTTTCTAGGGGCAATTTCAGCATGGTAGAGGTCGTTCATTCAAGCCTCCTTAGTCAGTCCGCCCAGCCTATAGTGGTGCATCTTCGGGGCATGGTCCCCGCAGTTCTCAGCCAGACCATTTTTCATTCGGTGCCCTCCCAGCCCAGAGTGGAGCTCGAGCACCACCAGTTCAGAGTTCTTCTATGCATGACTCTTCTAGTGGCCATTCTGGTGCCAGGGGTTTCTATCAGTCACCGTCTCTAGCTCCAGGGGGTTGTATTTAGTGCAGAGAGTTTGGGAACATGTGGAGGCAGTGTCCCCGTCGTTCTGGTGTTTCTTCTAATTAGAGGGGCCAGCCCTCGACTTCGGCTCCAGTTACTCCACCACCCGCCCAGACAACTAAGGGTGGGGGCCAGACCGCCAGGGGCCACCCTAGATGGGGAGGTCGTGCAGGTGTGGGCCAGGCTCGTATCTATGCACTTCCAGCTAGGCCATATTCTATGGCCTTCGATGCAGTGATCATAGGTATTGTCTCAGTCTATCGCCGAGATGCTTTGTCTTTATTTAATCTTGGTTCTACATATTCCTATGTTTCATCATATTTTGTCTTTTTTTGGATATGCCCCGTGAGTATCTAGTTACATCGGTTCATGTGTCGACTCCGGTGGGCGACACTATTGTTATGGACGTGTGCATCGGTCATGTTTGATATCTATTGGGGGTTTAGAGACCCGAGTGGACCTATTATTACTTAGCATGGTCGATTTTGACGTAATATTGGGCATGGATTGGATATCTCCATGTCATGCTGTTCTTGATTGTCACGCTAAGACCGTGACCTTAGCTATGCCAGGATGTCCAAGGGTTGAGTGGAGAGGTTATTCTGAGTATGTTCCTAGTAGGGTGATTTCCTATCTGAAGGCCCAGTGTATGGTTGAACGTGGTGTTTATCCTATTTGGATTTCGTGAGGGATGTCAGTGGTGAGACTCCTGCTATTTATTTGGTTCCTATGGTCCGTGACTTTCCGAACGTGTTTTCTTGAAGACCTGCCAGGCATGCCACCTGACAGGGACATTGACTTTGGTATTGACCTGGTGCCAGTCACTCGGCTTATTTCTATTCCACCTTATCATATCGCGCCAGCGGAGCTTAAGGAGTTAAATGAGCAGCTTCAAGAACTCCTAGATAAGGGGTTCATTTGGCTTAGTGTGTCACCTTGGGGTGCTCCGGTGTTGTTTGTGAAAAAGAAGGATGGTTTTATGCGTGTGTGTATTGATTATCGGCAGCTGAACAGGGTTACGGTGAAGAACCGGTATCCCTTGCCTTGTATAGATGACTTGTTTGATCATTTGAAGGGTGCCAGGGTATTTATCAAGATTGACATGCGTTCTGGATATCATCAATTGAAGATTTGGGGGCCCGACATCCCGAAGACTGCATTCAGGACTAGGTATGGTCATTATGAGTTTCTGGTTATGTCATTCGGGCTGACCAATGCCCTAGCAGCCTTTATGCACTTGATGCACAGTGTATTCCGGCCTTATCTTGACTCCTTAGTCATCATGTTTATTGATGATATCTTGGTGTATTCCCGATCTCGGGAGGATCATGAGCAGCATTTGAAAGTTGTGCTTCAGACTTTGAGGAGAAGAAGTTGTATGCAAAATTTTCGACGTGTGAGTTCTGTCTTGATTCAGTAGCGTTCTTGGGGCACGTGGTGTCCAGTGACGGTACTCAGGTTGATCCAAAGAAGATATAGGTGGTGCAGAGCTGGCCTAGACCGTCATTATCTACCGATATTCGCAGTTTCCTTCGTTTGGCAGGGTACTATCGCCGTTTTCTAGAGGGATTTTCATCCATTGCAGCACCTATGACCAGGCTGACCCAGAAGGGTGCTCAGCAGGTGGAATGAGGAGTGTGAGGAGAGCTTTCAGAAGCTCAAGTCAGCTTTGACTACAACACCGGTGTTGGTTTTGCCTACGGGTTCAGGTTCTTATACAGTTTACTGTGACGCCTCGAGAGTTGTCCTTGGAGCGATTTTGATGCAGGACGGTAGGGTGATTGCCTACGCGTCCAGACAGTTTAAGGTTCACGAGAAAAATTATCCAGTGCACGATCTTGATCTAGGAGCTATTGTCCACGCCTTGAAGATTTGGCGTCATTATTTGTATCGAGTGCATTGTGAGATTTTCACTGATCACCGTAGAATCTGCTTAAGCAAAAGGATCTGAATTTGCGTCAGAGGAGCTGGTTGGAGATTCTCAAGGATTATGACCTCATTATTCTATATCATGCGGGGAAAGCCAATGTGGTGGCCGATGCCCTGAGTCGCAGAGCGGAGAGTTTGGGAGTCTAGCCTACCTTTCAGTAGCAGAGTGACCTTTAGCACTTGATTTTCAGGCTTTAGCAGGTCAATTGGTGAGATTGGATATATCATAACCCCCACGGGTATTGGCTTATGTAGCCTCCAGGTCTTCTCTTTATGATCAGATTTGAGCATGCTAGTATGATGATCCACACTTGCTCGTTCTTCAGGACAGAGTCCGTCGCGGTGATGCCAGGGATGTATTTATTGGTGATGATGTGGTCATGAAGATGTAGGGCCGGGTTTGCGGGCCTAATGTGGATGGGCTTCGAGATTTGATTCTAGCTGAGGCCCATAGTTCACAGTATTCCATCCATCTGGGTGCCGCAAAGATGTATCAGGATCTGAGACAACATTATTGGTGGAGGCAGATGAAGAGCGATATTGTTGAGTTCGTGGCTCGGTGTCTCAACTGTCAGCAGGTCAAGTATGAGCACCAGAGACTGGTGGATTGCTTCAGAGATTAGATATTCCGGAGTGGAAGTGTGAGCGAATCACCATGGACTTTGTAGTTGGGCTCCCATGGACTTTGAGGAGGTTTGATGCTATATAGGTTATTGTGGATCAGCTAACCAAGTCCGTGCACTTCATTCCTGTTGGTACTACTTATTTTTCGGAGGGGTTAGCTGAGATTTACATCAGGGAGATTGTCCGATTGCATGGGGTTCCAGTTTCTATTATTTCTAACAAATGTACTCAGTTCATATCTCAGTTTTGGAGAGCCGTGCAGAGGGAGTTAGGTACTCAGGTTGAGTTGAGCACATCGTTTCATCCTCAGACCGACGGGAAGTTGGAGCGTACTATTCATATTTTGGAGGATATGTTGCATGCCCGTGTCATTGATTTTGGGGATTCTTGGAACCAGTTTCTTCCACTCGCGGAGTTTGCATATAATAACAATTCTCAGTCGAGTATCCAGATGGCTCCGTATGAAGCTTTATATGGTAGGAGGTGCAGATCTCCGATTGGTTAGTTTGAGCCGGGAGAGGCTAGGCTATTGGGCACAGATTTGGTTCGGGATGCGTTGGGTAAGGTAAAGTTGATTCAGGAGCGGCTTCACACGGCGCAGTCTAGGCAGAAGAGTTATGCAGACCGGAAGGCCCGAGATGTGTCTTTCATTGTTGGGGAGAAGGTGCCACTGAAGGTGTCACCCATAAAGGGTGTTATGAGGTTCGGGAAGAGGGGAAAGCTGAGTCCCCGGTTCATTGGGCCATTTGAGGTGCTTCAGAGGATTGGGAAGGTGGCTTATAAACTTGCCTTGCCTCCCAGCTTATCGAGTATCCATCCGGTGTTCCATGTTTCGAAGCTCCGGAAGTATGTTGGTGACCCGTCTCATGTTTTGGACTTCAGCGCAGTTCAGCTCGAGGGTGATATGTCATATGAGGTAGAGCCAGTGGCTATTTTAGGTCGTCAGGTATGAAAACTGAGGTCTAATGATATAGCTTTAGTGAAGGTTCAGTAGAGAGGACAGCCGGTGGAGGATGCCACCTGGGAGATCGAGTGGGAGATGCAGAGCAGATATCCTCACTTATTCGAGACTCCAGGTATATTTTTAGACCCGTTCGAGGACGAACATTTGTTTAAGAGGGGGAGGATGTAACGATCCGGCCGGTCGTTTCGTTAGATTAGCCCTGTTTCCCCCGTTTCTGCTTTATCACATGTTTCTTAGCCTATTTATGTTGTGTTGGGTCGGTTGGTTCGGGTTCGGAGTGGTCGTGGTGAGAATTGAGACACTTAGTCTCTTAAATTGGCTTAATAGTTGGAAAAGTCAACTGGGAGTTGACTTATTGGTAAACGACCTCGAAATGTAGATTTTATGGCTCAGATAGCTTCGTTAGGTGATTTGGGACTTAGGAGTGTGTTCGGAATGAGATTTTGATGTCCGGTCTAGAATTTGGCTTGAATTGGTGAAGTTGAGTTTTTGGTGATTTTCGGTCGGCAGTGGAAAGTTAGCTATCGGGTTCGGAATGGAATTTCAAAAGTTGGAAAAGGTTCATAGTGTCATTTTGGTCGTGTGTGCAAATTTTCAGGTCATTCGGACGTGGTTTGGTTGGTTTCGGCATCATTGGCGGAATTTAGAAGTTTCAAAGTTCATAGGCTTGAATTTGATGTGATTTTGGTGTTTTTGCATACTTTTTGGTGTTTTGAAGGCTCGACTAAGTTTGAATGAGGTTATGGGATGTGTTGGTATGTTTGGTTGGGGTCCCGAGGGGCTCGGGATTGATTTCTGATGGTTAACGGAGGTTTGGACTTAGGAATTTGCAACAAAGCTGCTGCTGGTGCCATTTTAGTGGTGTGGCCGCACCTGCGGATGGGGAGCCGCAGGTGTGAAGGTCCATGCTCAGGTGCGGAAGAGGGGGGACCTGGCCAAGGAGCACAGGTGGGGACGCCTAGTCGCGCCTGCGAGCCCGCAGGTGCGAGAAAAGGGCCGCAGGTGCGAAAGTTCGGACTTAAGTCATTTTCACAGGTGCGCACCTGGGACCGCTGGTGCGGGTCCACAAGTGCGGTTTCACCGGGAAGGAAGTATAATTATGTGCCTCCGCGAATTTTTGGCATTTCTCATCACTTTTGCATGCGGGTTGAGTCATTTTGAGAGCAATTTGGAGAAGGATTTCGAGGGTCTTCGGTGGAGGTAAGTTTCTCGGACTATAAACTCGATTCTATGTTATTATGTGACGGATTAGGCTTGGAATTAGTGTAGTAAATGGCATAAATTGGGGGTTTAGGGATGTGTAAATTGAGACTTATAATTAATAATTTAGGGGTTGTTTGTGGGCGGAGTTTTGATGCATTTTACATGTGTAGACTCGGGAAAGGATAAGGATTCTTGTGACGCGATTTTTATCGAATTCCAAGACGTGGGCTCGGGTTTGGCTAATTTCGGGAATTGTGCCTAAAATTGATAGTTTTAAATTAGGCCTTGTTCATTTAGCATATACTGATGATGTTAATCTGGTTTTGGTTAGATTCAGAGCAATCAGGAGCCGATTCGAGGGGCAAGAGCATCGCGGGTAAGTATTTTAGCCTAGATGGAGGTAAGTAATGACTATAAATCTTTTCCTGAGGGTATGAAACCCCGGACTTCGTATTTTCTCACTAGTTTTGTAGTGGCGCACATGCCGGATGACGAGTGTGTAGCGTGCACTGATTTGGATTTGGACTTGGTCCGTTCCGCGGCAACTATTGAGTTGCGTATTTTACTCTAAATCATATGTTAAATTGTGTTCTAAAACTATTGCTATATTTGGGTTGTAAGCCATGTTTGGGGCCTTGCGCCGACTTGTTTAGACCCCTTAGGGGCTTTTTACTGCTATTTCCTCACTGTGTTGATTTATGATTTACACTTAGTCATATTATGCTTAACTGTTTTCGAAACTCAACCTTATTTACACTATTTGAGTTATAAAATGATGTTTTGGGTCGAGTACCCCATTTTATTGATAGCCCGAGGGGCTTACTGAGAGTTTCTAACTGAGTGAGGTCGAGGGCCTGGTTGTGAGGATATGAGATGCCACAAGGTGGCTTGATTTTATCGCTTGGGCTGAAGGAGCCCTTCCGGAGTCTGTACACACCCCCAGTGAGCGCAGGTACCTACTGAGTGCGAGTGCCGAGTGATGAGTGATTGGGAGGCATGAGTGATAGTGAGGTTGCCCAAGGGGCTGATACTGAGTGATTGTGAGGTATGCTGAGTGATGTTCTGCCTGAGGGGCAATTTATGATTCATGTTTTGGCCCGAGGGGCTANTATTGTGAACTGATGATTTGATCTTATGTGTTTCTTACTGTTTAGACTTGATTTATTTTCATTACTACTGAGTTGGCATACTCACATTACTCCCTGCACCCCTATGTGCAGATACAGGTGCTGGTACCGAGCGTTAGCCATCTATTTCTGTGCGGAGCCGGAGTCGGGACATAGAGGTAGCTGTTCAGCGTCCGCAACATCTCTGTGTCCCTTTCTTATTTTGTACTTAGTTCCTTGTTCCAAGATTTTGTATTATGAATGTAGGGTTATTTTGTACTACTCTTAGATGATCATGACATGTTGGCTCCGGATCTTGGGGATGGTTGTAGACTGTTTAGCTGTTTGTTTTGCTTAAAAGATTCAGTAATTTATATATGTTTATGAAATGTTGAAAATGAGTTGGAAATTTTGGAAAGAAACTGTAAATATGTGATTGTTGGCTAGCCTAGTTCCACGATAGGCGCCATCACGGACGGTTTAGGATTTGGGGTTGTGAGAGAGGCCAACTACGAAATCCATGGTGATCCGCTCCCACTTCCACTGTGGAATCGCTAACCTCCGAAGCAATTCACCCGGTCTTTGATGCTCATACTTCACCTGCTGATAGTTAAGGCACCAAGCTACAAACCCCACTATATCCTTCTTCATTGTCCCCCACCAGTAGTGCTGCCTCAAGTCTCCCCCACCAGTAGTGCTGCCTCAAGTATCCCCCACCAGTAGTGCTGCATCAAGTCCTGATACATCTTCACGGCACCCGGATGAATGGAATACCGCGAATTGTGGGCTTCCTCAAGAATCAACTCACGTAGCCCATCCACATAGGGCACACAAATCTGACCTTGCATCCTCAATACCCTATCATCCCCAATAGTCACATCTCTGACATTACCGTGCTGAACCGTGTCCTTAAGGACAAGCAAATGGGGATCATCATACTAGCGCTCTCTGATGCGATCATATAAGGAAGAACGAGAAATCACACAAGCTAGAATTCGGGTGGGCTCCGAAATATCCAATCTCACAAACTGGTTGTCCAAGCCTGAACATCAAGTACAAGAGGTCTCTCTCCAATGGGAATGAATGCAAGACTACCCATACTCATCATCTTTCTACTCAAGGCGTTGGCCACCACATTGGCCTTCCCGGGATGATACAGAATGGTGATATCATAATCCTTTAGTAGCTCCAACCATCTCCGCTGCCTCAAATTTGATCCTTTTGTTTGAACTAGTGCTGGAGACTCCGATGATCCGTAAACACCTCACAAGACACACCGTAGAGATAATGCCTCCAAATATTCAATGCATGAACGATGATAGGTAACTCCAAATCATGAACATGGTAGTTCCTCTTATGAGGCTTCAACTTAAGTGAAGCATAAGCAATCACTCCGCCCACCTGCATCAGCTCACACCCAATACTGATCCGAGAAGCATCACAATACACTGTATAAGAGCCTGAAGCTGATGGAAAAACTAGAATTGGAGCGGTGGTTAAGGCAGTCTTGAGCTTCTGAAAGCTCTCCTCGCACTCATCCGGCCACCTGAAAGGAGCACCCTTTGGGGTCAATTTGGTCAAGGGCGATGCAATAGAAGAGAAACCCTCTACGAAGCGACGATAATAACCGGCCAAGCCGAGAAAGCTCTGAATCTCCATAGCTGAAGACGGTCTGGGCCAACTTTGAACCGCCTCTATCTTCTTTTGATCCACCTAAATACCCTCACTGGACACCACGTGCCCCAAGAATGCCACTGAGCTGAGCCAAAACTCACACTTTGAGAACATGGCATAAAGGTTCTCCTCCCTCAACCGCTGCAACACAATCCTTAAATTTTAGGCATGCTCCTCCTGGCTATGAGAGTACACCAGGATATCATCAATGAACACTGTAACAAACGAGTCAAGATAAGGCTGAAATAGAATGTTCATCAAATGCATGAACACTGCTGGGGTGTTGGTCAGCCCAAAAGACATCACAAGGAACTCATAATGACTATAACGGGTTCTGAATGTTGTCTTTAGAATATCCGAGTCCCGAATATTCAACTGGTGATACCCTGACCTCAAATAAATCATGGACAACACCCTCACTCCCTGAAGCTGTTCAAGCAGATATTCAATATGCGGCAAAGGATACTTGTTCTTGATTGTATCTTTGTTCAGCTGCCTATAATTAATGCACACCCTCATAGTACCATCCTTCTTCTTCACAAACAGAACTGGTGCACCCTAAGGTGACACGCTAGGCTGAATAAACCCCTTTATCAATGAGTTCCTGAAGTTGCTCCTTCAATTCTTTCAGCTCAGCTGGTGCCATAAGATACAATGGGATAGAAATGGGCTGGCATTAAGTCAATACCAAAGTCAATATCCCTGTCAGGTGGCATGCCTGGCAGGTCTGCAGTAAACACATCCAGAAACTCCCGCACCACCGGAACAGAATCATTAGTGGGAGCACTAGCACTAACATCCCTCACAAAGTCCAAATAAGATAAACAACCTTTACCAACCATCCGGTGGGCCTTCAAATATGAAATCACTCTGCGAGGAACATAGTCTGTAGAACCTATCCACTAAATCCTTGGCGATCCAGGCATCACCGACGTCACGGTCTTAGCGTGACAATCTAGAACAGCATGACATGGAGACAACCAATCCATACCCAAAATCACGTCAAATTTAACCATATTAAGCAACAAAATATCAACTCTGGTCTCGAATCCTCCAATAGTCACCACACACAACAAATATACATGGTCCACAATAATAGTATCACCCATGGGCATAGAGACATGAATAGATGAAACTAAGGACTCACGTGGCACATCTAAATGATGAGCAAATTATGATGAATGATAAGTAGGGATTTTGACCGCTCATTTGCTCTCTTTTACTTTCGTTTTAGACCAAAATTGCTTAAAGGTACTCCTGAAAACTAATGAAATGTGCTTGCTTGCAGGAATGATAGAACATGAGTTAAAGAGATGAAAATCAACTCAAGAAGGAGTAATTTTTATAAGGATAGAAACAAGGCTAAAAGGGCACTGTGCAGATCGCACAATATTGGGTATGACCATAGATCATGAAGAAAACCTCTGACAAGAAATGACATGCAAAGTGAGGACCACACAATTCATGTGCGGCCGCAGAAGACAAGGATCAGAGAGATGGGATTTTAGGTTCAAGAAGAAATGCGGACCGCACCATTTTTGTGCGGCCGCACTCATTTCTATGTGATCCGTAGAAGTATCACATAGCGAAAGCCCAAGACCAAGGAGTGCGAACCACACTATAATGGTGCGACCGCAGAAGTAAGAGTGCGGCCACACTCATAAATGTGCGGTCCGCAGAAGTTGAAGGAGTGCAGCTGCAATCCAGAATTATGCAGCCACAGAACTGGAACCTGTCAAGACAAGTCTCATTGTGCGGACCACACACATAATTGTGTGGCCGCACAACCTTCGCAGGGAAAATTTTATCAGATATTTTCAGCTTAGTATAAATAGAACTTTTTGTCATTTTTAGGTCAAGTTTTGTTTTGGGAGAGCATCTGAGCCGTTTTCTTTACTGTTTTGAGTAATTTTGTACTAGATTAGCTTCCAAACATTAGATTTTTTTCCATAATTAATTAATATGCATTCTATCTTAATTTCTTATTTTATTTCTTCATTTTCTATGAGTAGCTAAACCCTTAGCTAGGGTTGTGACCCAACCCTAGTAAGGGTACTTAATGGGTTATTGATTTAGGGCTTGTTTAAGATTGCGTATGTGTTATTTAGCCTTGTTATTGCTTAAATTCTAGAATTAATGGTTTCAAACAATGATTCATGCCTATTTGACCTAGTCTCTACTTGAGAAAGGGAGACTGTCTAGGAAAACTCGGCTAACTAGGAATTGGGGTGACCTAAAGAAATTGATAGCCCCAATTAAAGGGTTGAACCTAGAAATAGTAAGACCCAACTAGAGCATTTATCACTTGCTTTTTTAAATACCCATTTGGACTTGAGAAAGCCAAATCCAGCAAAGTCACTTAAACTACCGAGAGGTATAGAGTGAGTAATTGAGTGTGATTGCTATAATGTACCCCGATAATCCAAACATGCCCTAAAGATCTTAATTAGGTAGGTAACCAACTAGGCAGAAGTCGCAACCCTAGATTCTTTTATCATTTGAAAAACAATCAAAACCAAATATATTGTCTCTTAGTTTTTATAATTGCAATCAATAGATCAAACTAGAAGTAGTAACAACAAACAAGAACGTGGAAGATTAATTTAGGACACATCATACATTTACACTAAATATATACCTAATCCCAATTCTAACTCTATGTGGATTCGATCCCGACCTATGTTGGGTTTTATTATCGCATCGACTGCCTCACTACCTATTTGTGGTGTGAGTTTGGGTGAGATCAATTTTTGGTGTCATTGCCGGGGATTTAAACGGATTTAGCTATATATCTAGGTTTTTGTGTGCTTTGTTTTTCCTTCCTTCTGAGTCACTAATTTTGTTTTTGAATTGCGTATAGGTACGAGAATGGCTCTCAACAATGAGCCCATCGGGAATTTTCCATTGGGGGGAGGAAGTGGACGATGATTAAGGAGGTGAGATTCATCTTGAACCTCAAGTAAACAGGCAAGGCCGAACAGCTCATGATAATATTCATGTCCCTCCCCCACCTTCACCAAGAGCGACAGTGCACCAGGTGTTGCCGAACGAGGGTTATGCTAGTGCTATAGTCCCGCCGCGTATTAGGGCAGACAACTTCCAAATCACCAACGTGATGCTTACACTACTTGAGCAACGGGTTTTCTTCACAGAGCTCCAAGCCAAAATGCTTCCAAGCATCTCAAGGGGTTCGTCGATACTTGTTGGGGGAACAAGCAAACAAATGTTTTCGAGGATGCACTGCGTTTGAGGCTATTTCCCTTTTCTCTACGAGGAAAGGCATTGGAATGTTTAGAGAGATTACCCAATCATTCCATCCATACTTGGGATGAGTTGGCCGAAACGTTCATTGCTAAATGCTTCTCTTCGGGCACATGGCTACACTACTCGATGGAATTCTAGCTTTCAATCAAGAGCACAATGAGCCATTGCATGAGATTTGGGAAAGATATCGTACCATAGTTAAAGAGTGCATGAAGAATGATATGACCGAGGACATGATCCAACAAACCTTCTAGGGGGATTAACACAACAAATCAGTGTGTGGTAAATCAACTCGCCGGCAGGAACTTCATGAACACGCCTTATGCCGAAGCTTGTGAAATTTTGTATGAGATGGCGGATACTTCGTCGGTGTGGAAAAGTAGGGCCAATGTTCCTCAAGGTGACCCAAATGTCATTCACCTACATAAGGATCTAGATGACCATGGCAAGCTATTACCGTGTTTACAACCACAATGAACCAATTGGACAAGGCTCAACTTCAACAAGTTCAAGGGCCGAAACAAGTGAATGCTATAGAACGTGTGAATATGATGATCAACAAGAGACGGAAAAAAGGTCAACAAGGGAATAGCCGTCTGGAACAATGCATGCAATATGATAGTGGGTATGACCAAGGTGATTCATATAATGAGCAAGAATAAGAAGTGCAATATGTCAATAATTATCAAGGTCAAAGAATCAATGCTCAAAATCAACAACAATGGATATCACAAGGAAATTGGAACAACCAAGGACAACAAGGCAATTGGAGTGGTGGCAACAACAACAATCAAGGTAATTAGGGAAATAACAATAATCAAGGTAACCAAGGCAATTGGGGAGGCAATAATCAAGGTAATTGGGGTTGCAACAATCAAAGCTATTGGGTGGCAACAATCAAAGCAATTGGGGAGGCAACGATAACCAAGGGGGTTAGAACAATAATAACCAAGGGAATTAAGGATCGAGCTTTCAAAGGCCTCCGTTGTATCAACAACCAAGCAACCCGCCTCCATATCTGTCACAAGGTTATAGTTTTTCCAATAGTGAAATGGGACAGATTGAAAATATGTTCAAGAAAATGATGGAGAAAAACGCCGAATCTGATCCTCAATTAGCCTCCCAAAAAACTTCTATCCTCAATTTTGAGGTTCAACTTGGAAAAATCTCTCAAGATCTAAGCACTCATCCTAAGGGGGCACTACCTAGTGATACGGTGGTGAAACCGATGGGTGGGAACAATACGGGACATGCAATGGTCGTAACCATACAGAGTGGAAAAGGTGGGGAGGCAAGTGCCTCAAACCAAAGAAGAGTTGTGGATGATGATGTGTTGGTTCAAGAAGATGACATGTCAAGCAATGAGGTTCAAGCTAATGAAGAGGTAAGGATTGACATTGATGAAGGTGTGGAGGAGGCACAAGAATAAGTGAACCCGTCTAGGGAACACATGATTGACATACCGGATCCAGTAGTGCAAAAGGCCAAAGCACCAATGCCAAGTCCTCCTCCTCCATACCCTCAAAGACTCGTAAAAGCAAAATAGTGAGAACCAGTTCAAGAAGTTTATTGATATGATGAAGAGTCTGTCCATTAATGTGTCGTTGGTTGAAGCCTTAGAACAAATGCCGGGATATGTAAAGTTCATGAAGGATTTGGCAACAAAGAGAGATCAATGAACTGTGAAACGATCAAAATGACACATCAAGTGGGTGTTATTGTTCACTCAATGTATCCAAAATTGGAAATCCCAGCGCCTTCACAATCCCTTGCACTATTGGGAGCGCCGGCTTCGCCAAAGCTTTATGTGATTTGGGGGAAATAATCAACTTAATGACCTACTCTGTGTTCAAAACTTTGGTAATTGGGCAATCAAGACCCACATCTATGATGCTGCAAATGGCGGATCGGAATATGAAGAGGCCCTTGGGGATCATTGATGGTGTGTTAGTTCGGGTCGATAAGTTCATCCTTCCAGCAGAATTTGTGATACTTGATTGTGAGGTTGACTATGAGGTGTCTATTATCTTGGGTAGACCTTTCCTTGCTACGGGGAAGGCTCTAGTTGATGTGGAAGCCGGTGAGCTCACCTTCCGGGTGGGTGATGATAAAGTGGTTTTCTATGTGTGCAAATCAATGAGGTAACCAAATAGCAACAAAGTTTGTTCGTTCGTGGATTTAGTGACCGAAGTAATTGTTGATGATGCTAGTGCTGTGATGAATGTTGAGGATACCTTGGAAGATGTGTTGCTCAATCACGATGATGATGGTAAGGATGGCTTTGTGAATGTGTTAATGCTTTGCAAGGAATAAGGTCATATACTTATGAACCCCAAAAATTGTCCTTAGATATTGAGAACCAGAAGACTCCTCCAACATAGCCCTCAATCGAGGAGCCTCCCACTTTGGAGTTAAAGCCTTTTCCTTCACATCTCAGGTATGAGTTTCTTGGCCCTTGTTCCACTTTACCTGTTATTCTGTCCTCTTGCTTGACTAATATGCAAGTAGAGGAAGAAAGATAAAGGATGGACATTGGAGGATATTCGGGGTATAAGCCTTACCTTTTGCATGCACAAGATTATTTTTGAGGAGGATTCCAAACCCTCTGTGGAAATCAAAGAAGATTTAATAAAGCAATGCAAGAGGTAGTGAAGAAGGAGATCATCCGATGGTTGGATGTCGGGGTTGTTTAACCCATTTCTGATAGCTCGTGGACCTCTCCGGTGCAATGTGTCCCAAAGAAAGGGGGCATGGCTGTAATAAAAAATGACAAAAATGAATTAATCCCCACAAGAACTGTCACCGGGTGGAGACTGTGCATGGACTATAGGAAGCTGAACAAAGTCACTCGGAAAGATCATTTTCCGCTTCCATTTCTTGATCAAATGTTAGATAGGTTGGCCGGATGTGCTTTTACTGCTTCCTTGATAGATACTCGTCTACAATAAGAATCTTATTGCTCTTGAGGACCAAGAGAAGACAACTTTCACTTGTCCCTATGGTACTTTCGCATTCTCGCGAATACCGTTTGGGTTATGCAATGCACTGACGACGTTTCAACGGTGTATGATAGCTATCTTCACCGATATGGTGGAGGACTTTCTTGAGGTTTTCATGGATGATTTTTCCGTGGTGGGGAATTCCTTTGAAGAGTGCTTGGACAACTTGGACAAGGTATTGGCAAGATGTGAGGAAAATTACTTGGTTTTTAATTGGGAGAAATGTCACTTCATGGTCAAGGAAGGCATTGTCCTCGGTCACAAGATTTCAAAGCATGGTATGGAGGTTGATAAAGCCAAAGTTGAAGTGATCTCCAAACTCCCTCCCCCTACATCCGTGAAGGGAGTGAGGAGCTTTTTGGGTCACGCGGGGTTCTATCATCGATTCATCAATGATTTTTCTAAGGTGGTAAACCCCTTGTGCAAACTTTTGGAGAAGGATGCCAAGTTCCATTTCAATGAAGATTGTATGAAGGCATTCGAATTGCTCAAGTATAAGTTGACAACTATTTCTATTATCACTGCACCGAATTGGAGCTTACCTTTTGAGCTCATGTGTGATGCAAGCGATGTGGTGGTTGGAGCGGTATTGGGGCAACGTATCAACAAGATCTTCCATCAGGTATACTATGCTAGTAAGACCATACATGAGGTCCAAGTCAACTACATAGTGACCGAAAAATAGCTCCTTGCTATTGTCTTTGCTATGGATAAGTTTCGCACGTACTTGATGGGTACAAAGGTTATTGTTCACACCGACCATGCGACATTTAGTTATTTGATGAGCAAAAAAGATTCTAAGGCAAGATTGATGTGGTGGGTACTTATTTTACAAGATTTTGATCTAGAGATTCAAGACCACAAGGGGAGTGAAAACCAAGTGGCGGACCACTTGTCTCGGTTGGAAGAGGCGGGCAGGCCACATGATGGCCTTGAGATAAATGATTCATTTCCCGATGAGCAACTCCCATCCATTTCTATGACCGAGATGTCATGGTTCGCCTACTTAGCCAATTATCTTGTGAGTGGCATTATACCGAATGAGTGCTCTTCAAACCAAAGGAAGAAGCTCAAACGGGTTTGCTTTGACTATTATTGGGATGAGCCCTATCTCTTCCGGATTTTTTCTGATGGCGTGATCCGATGATGTGTACCGGAAGAAGAACAAATGGGAATTCTTGAGGCTTGCCACTCTTCGCCATATGGTGGTCACCATGGTGGAGAAAGAACGGCTACAAAGGTGTTATGTTGCGGATTCTGTTGGCCTACTCTTTACAATGACGGTAGCGATCTCTTCAAGTGTTGTGATGAATGTCAAAGGGCCGGTAGGATTTTCAAGAAAAATGAGATGCCCCTCACCACCATCTTGGAGATTGACATTTTTTATGTATGGGGCATTGATTTCATGGATCCATTCATGTGCTCTTGTGGTAACACTTATATATTGGTAGCGATGGATTACATGTCAAAGTGGGTTGAAGCGTGGCTTTGCCCAACAATGAATCTCGGAGTGCGGTAGAATTTTTGAAAAAGAACATATTCACAAGGTTTGGTACACTAAGGGCCATTATTAGTGATGGGGGATCGCACTTTTGCAACAAATCTATTGATACTTTACTCTCAAAATATGGTGTCACTCACAAAGTTGACCCCCTATCATCCTCAAGCAAGTGGACATGTTGAAGTCTCCAACCGGGAGATCAAGAGCATTTTTTTAAATACCGTGAATGCCAACCAGACGGATTGGTCGAAGAAACTTGATGATGCTCTTTGGGCTTATAGGACATCTTACAAAACACCAATTGGTATGTCTCCGTATCAGTTAGTGTTCGGGAAAGCTTGTCACCTATCGGTGGAACTTGAGCACAAGGCTATGTGAGCATTGAAGAAGCTTAATCTTGAGTGGGATTTCACCTCAAACCTAAGAGTGGCACAATTGAATGAGCTAGATGAGTTTTGGTATCATGCCTACGCAAGCTCGTCCCTTTACAAGGAGAAGATGAAGTACCTCCATGACAAGTACATCCACAACAACGAGTTTAAAGAAGGCCATCTTGTGCTATTGTTCAATTCTTGGTTATGGATGTTTTCGGGAAAGTTGAAGCCAAAATGGAGTGGACCCTTTGAAGTGGTGAATGTAACCCCCTTTGGTGCTCTAGATTTGAAAAATAAGAACGATGATGTGTTTAGAGTCAATGGCACCGGGTGAAACATTATCTTGGCAAGGTTGATGATGGCCACATTGTGGCAGTTCTTCATTTCAAATGATTGGTAATTTGCGTCGTGCCGCAACGTTAAATTGGGCGCTTCTTGGGAGACAACCCATGTGTCTTTTTCTTTTTCTTGGTTTTCTTCTTTATATTAGATAGACTTTGTTTTGTGCTAACTAGTTTTGAAGTGTATGCAGGAATGAGTGTGCATTGCATGAACTGTTCAAGAAAAATTGGCTAAGTGTCACAAAAGTGCGGACCGTACCAGAAATTTGCGTGTTACACCCCATGTTTCTGTATGTAAAAGTATGCCATAAGCAAATTGGCGAAAGCTCGGAAATGAGATATTACATCCTGCATTTTTCGTATGTTAAAGTTTCATCGTAAGTTAATCGACGTAAGTTCGGGAATGAGATTATTTTAAGATTATAAGCATTTTATGCTATTACAAGTAAGGAGTAAATTTTTGAAGGTGAGAAGGCAAGCAAATCGAATAAAAAGAATTTCGTCGAAGTATGTCATTTTGGGATAAAATACGGCTCGAGCTAAAATACCCGGTATTTATAGACTAGTACCATACCAGGTACCCCATGGCCATGATAGTAAGGTGTATAAAGTGTATTAAAAGTGAGTATCATTTTATGTATTTGAGATAATTCTTAATTATGTGGATAATTTATTAATTATTGAACTAATGGAGGATTAATGAAGTGATAAGGAATTAAATGGATGACTTTTGGATAAGTCTTCTGATCACTTACGTGGAAGCCCCCCCACCATCTCTTGTATGACTCTTAAGTAACTTAAATAGGTGGCAAGACTAAATTGTAGAAATTGGACAAGTCTTATAAAGTGAGTCATATATCACTTTGGAAAAAGAGAAACATTATATGTCTTAAAGACATAAGAATCATATCTCCATTTTTGAATTAACATGAAATTACAAGGATCTCTAAGACTTATAATTCACAATAAACATGAATTAACTTTTGGCAAAGTGATGGAGTTTGGGCCAGTTTTCATACAAAGTTACACTGTGTAATCGTAACGGGATTTTACGGTTCTAACAGAGTACGGTGCAATCTTCGCCAAGAATATTATACAAAGTTTTCCCTACCCTAGGTATGTTAAGGCCATCCCTTCTTTCTTTGGCATGATCCGTACGATACAAATGAAACGAGTAAATGCAAGCCTTCCATAAATTACTCTATTCATAGAAATATTAGGGGTGTCTATATTCTTGATTCCCCATGTGAAATATTATTATCTTCTGTTCATGGGTCCCAGAAAAATACGTATTTGATAATGTTTATCTGAAAGACATATTGATTTTTATGGCATTCTGAGAAAATCTTATTAACGTATTTCTTATGCAATTCATGCATTTATACATGTACATGACCCATGACTCAGACGGCATTATATATGCGTATATATGTATGTATATATATATGTATATGGGATATGGGAAAGGTTATGGCGTTATATACGCACCACCACCTAATCAGCTGGTATACGTTGATGATTTTGCCCACAGTGGCCAAGATGATACGATGGGATGACCTTAGAGGATGATGATGTTATGAGACATGTACCTATGCACGACATGACATTCATACGCATATGCATCATACTATAATTTTTCATTATTTATAAAGTTATTCAGACTTACAGGGAGAGTCGTTTACTCTATATTTCCTCCATGTCTGTTTTGCACTTATTTATATGTCTTAAATACTCAGTACATTATTCGTATTGATGTCCCTTTTTGCTCGGGGACGCTGCGTTTCATGCCCACAGGTCCTTATAGACAGGTCGAGAGCCCTCCAAGTAGGCTATCAGCTCAGCGGAAGATATTGGTGCGCTCCATTTGCTTCGGGGTTTCTTGTTTGGTTAGTATGAGTTAGATGTGTATTGTTTGGTATGGTGGGACTCTTTCCCGACCTTTATGAAAATTATGTATTCTTAGAGTCTTTTAGACATATGTCATGTACGTAAAAGATTATATGGACTTGTCGACCTATGTTTAGTGTTCAAGTGGTTATTTTGGTCCAAGAGGCCATAGGTCTTATGTATAAGTTGGCATTACCTGTTGTATTCTACCTATTTCACGACAGCCTCTCCGACCTAGTTATCTATGATAGTATGACATGAAAAGATACATTATGTTGGTACTCATTTGAGTAAGGTACCGGGTGCCCGTCGCGACCCATCGGTTTGGGTCGTGAAAAAAGTGGTATCAGAGTAGTTCTGTCCTATGGAGTCTACAAGCCGTGTCTAGTATAGTCTTGTTCATGGGTGTGACGTGCACCACACTTATAAGCAGGAGGCTACAGGAAATTTAGGATTGTCACTCTTTCTTTTTACTCTAGATCGTGTGATAGAGCTCAACTATAAGAACTCAATTTCCTAACTTTATCTTATTCGTAATACAATTATTCCTACATCCAGAAAGACGATTGGTAAGAGATATAGATGTGGAGGAGTTTAGTTAGATGAACTTAATTTTTGCATCATGCTTATGATGAGTAAATGAGAGGTCTTCCGCAGATAATGCATGTACTAAAAGGTGTACGGTTCTTGATAAGGAAATTTTAGGAAAGAATACTTATCTACTCTTATGGTAAAAAGGAATAATGGAATCAAGAGTTAGACACGAGTTGCAGCAAGTAAAAGAAGCACGGTGAAGAAGGGTACGATGTACCTAGTCAATAAAGATTATCCTTATTTACCATTCAGGAAGAGAAATATAAGCATTGTGAGTTACCCTCAACAGTAATAGATGTACGTACAATCGGCCACACCTATCTCAATCATGCCTTATGGGATCCAACAAATATGGTTAAAGAAAAGGGCAAGATAGTAGGATCCGGCTGGGGTTAATGTAACCCAAAATGATGAATGGATAGTTTGCGTTAGTTGACATCTCCGAAGGATATTACAAAGGTGTTAATAGATCTCATTGTGAGACACCCAGACGGTGCACTCTAAGATAGTACAGCTAGATGTGAGTACTGCAAAGATAGGCACTGGAAGCCTCGATGAGATAAATATTACCTTGGTATGGCTCCCATCCCTAGTAGAGAAAGAATGTTAGGCAACCTGAAGAGCCAGTAGGTGGAGCAAGGGGAGCTAAAAGCAAAATAATGTCTTGTTCAAGTATTTGGAATAAAGTAATAGATATAAATATTAGCAGGAAATAAGGAAAGAGTTAATGATGCATTATGAGTAAGATGTGATACATGGATGACAACGGTAGATAAAAAAGATGACAGTATTACATAATCTATAGTCAAGTGAAGGAAATACAAGATGTGATAGGCCTTGAGACAACAAAAGAGTATAGGCCATAAAGTCATATCCTCATTTCAAGAAATAAGTTCGTGACTCCAACGCGACTACCTGAAGTAAAATTTTAGAGTAATATAAATCAGTATAGGCTAGTGAACAAGATAAACTAAACGTGAATTAGGGACTGAGTGATTGAATAATAATTGGCATCATGAAAATTTCAGATTTCGTATGGAAATAGTAGAATGGAAAACAGATGAAGATTCATGACAAATTCAGAGAATTGTCCTTCAGGAAGACGCTTCCCTAAAGCAAGCAACGTGGGCCAAGTTAAGCTTAAGAGATTGTATGTACCAATTACATTAAGTGTCACCCTCGCAAGTAAGGAATTTTTTATCCTTGGTATAGAAGGATTATCGCAATGTGAGTAAGGGTCATCGACGATGTGAAAAGATGCCAGAGATGAAAAAGGTAAAACATCTATACGTAGACCATCTAGCACTAAATCTTAGTACTCCGCTAAAGGGGGGAATATGGAGTGATGTGGCATTAAGACAAAATTAAGTGGTTCCAGTAAATATGGAATGGTAAAGGAAGAATGCGATAAAAATGAGAAAGGAATGAGATTGCATTTATCTAAATCTTACAGATATGCTATGATTCCAGGACGTTATGTAAGCACGATGTCAGAAAAAAGAAGTAAGGGTTCCTGCCCAGAAGGTTATTGATAAATAAGAAGCCAGTGTAAGAGGTAAGTTAGAAAAAGGAAATAACGCAAGAGAGATTACGTGGAATATGGATATGAGAATGGGTCGACGATTAGTTAGTAGTGGATTTAGGAAGAGCCTAGTCATGACTAGACAAGAAGTTACAGACAAATCAGAAGATCATGCAAGATAAATGTAGTAAACCCCCAACATGGAGGATTCAACCTCGCAGTAATGTCATTATAACACTTGAGGTATATTCAAATACGAGTCGAGGTAGTTAAAGGTACCGTAAGAGTGTTACGGGGATAACAGAAAGTGCCACCGTGAAGATAGTCAAAATATTAGTTCATGATTAACCCTACAAGCACAAGGGTGTGGGGATAAGTAACTACGGATAATTATAGGCAAGGAAGGACATCAAAAGGTCCATAATAAGCTCACAGCTTTACGAGGGTCAAGGGTTCTCCCTATGTACTACAACGAAAGACTAGCTGAGGAAATAAGGAAGAAGGCTTCAACTTAAGCACAATGACCTAAAGAGGAAATGGTCATGTAACAACAGTCTCACAACAACATTATAAGCACTCCAAAGGAAAGTGGCACCTACCATGACTAATCGACAGGAAGAAAAAAAAATTAATTTAAAAGTAATATTCGAGATCATATGAGCTGTATGAAAACTTTGGCATGTGTGGGAACTAAGATAAGCTAAGTATGGATGCAATTTAAAAGTAAAAAATTTTAAAAAAAACAATTTAAAAGTAATATTCGAGATCATATGAGCTGTATGAAAACTTTGGCATTTGTGGGCACTACGATAAGCTAAGTATGGATGCAACAAGGGGGTAGAAAGACCAGGAAAAGTAATAGCTTACGTTGAAAGAAAGCTAAAATAGAACAAAATAAATTATTCGATCAATGATCCAGAGTTGGTTACGTTATGAACTCACTTAACGGTTCGGAGTTTTATACATGCAGCATATACATCGTAAAGATTCTGGTATACGTCAAAAAAAAGAATTGAGCCCAGGTCATAAACGAAGGATTAAATTATTAAAGGGTTGTATCATGCATATTTCTCAAGCCCGTGAAAGGCTAAACAGGATAACTAATACCATGAACCACAGATCGGAAGATAGCTTAAGCCTATATAAAGGTTGATCAGAGGGGAGAGGAAACTAAAGAGTTACATCAACTAAGTAATCAAGAGTCTGATTGTTGGGCCCAGAAAATTAGAAACATTGTGATCAAGAAAATTGCAAGATCTCCCTTAAAATCAGAAGTACGAGAGAGATAGTACAACAACCATAGTCTATAATGGCTCTGCGATAAATCCAGTAATAAGAAGTCAGTATGAAGCTTCCACCGGATTGTAGTATTATAATAGAGCTTCAAGTTGTGGTGTGAATCATACCTACGTGGAAGGGAGGTTATGAAAGAGACAGAAGATATGATAAAATATTTTAAGTAAGGTAAAAGTGAACAACGTACGAGATACTCAAATGCAGAAAGTTTTGAATGGTCCATACTTCGGATAGAATGGTATAAGCACGGGTATCCAATAACAGGGAATGATAGCGTCATCGTCATCGACATGTCTTCTAGCCTATGATTTCTAAGTACTGATAAATCTAGTTAAGAGAGTAGAGAAGAGTCGTAGAGGATGTGATGTCTCTCTTGACGTTCCATAATAACATAAGAGAATCTATGGTGCAAGAAAGTTGAAGGAGAGTTGCGAGTAGTATAAATGGATAGGTATAGGTCGCAAGATAAAGTATGGTAGAGCGACAAAGTTTTAAGAAAACATGAGTAAGAATGAGTAAGGGCAAGTGAGAAGGTGACGAGAATGGATAAGTCTTTGGGAGTAAGTCCGTAAAAACAAGAGAGAAAATGGTTTCTCTAAGTTATTGAATGTTCAGTATAGCCTGAATGAACTCAAAGGAGTCTAAGATTAATAGCATTTAGAAGGAATGAAATGTTGACTTGGAAATAAAATGACGGTATAATTGTGATAGATAAAGGATGACGTTTGGACCTTCATTTGAATAATGATTCAAAAAAGGGGGAAGAAAGAAGAGAAGGAGAAAATATTTTGCTGGCGGCACGAAATTAGGATACCCCCATAAGGGGAATCATAGTGAGACACTATGAAATACGATTATGGAAATCACTTCAAATATTCCTCGATGCAATGTAAGACCTAGTGGAAAGGCTTTTCGTAAGTTTCAAGGTATCAGTGGTATATTGTAGGTCAATATTGAGGCAAATCATAATGGATGGACAAAAGTAGCAAAGTATGAGCTGAGATTAGGTCGTCATCCTTAAGATGAATAGTAATGAGGAAGCATTAAAGGACTTGGATTTATACATATGGAATGAGCAACAAGAGTAAGCTGGAATTTGGTGCAGACCTCCGCAATGATAAATCGAAGTAAGAATTATGGTATATGACGCCCAGAGGGATAGCTTGACATAATTTTGTATATGTTCACAAAGTGAAGCCTAGAGATTGGCTAAGAGATGGAGAAAAGAGAAGAAAAGAGTCGCATAGGCGCACGTACGAAGTTAGAGTCGTAAAGGACGAATGTTCCAAAGGGAGGAATGGTGTTACACCCCATGTTTCCGTGCGTAAAAGTATGCCAAAAGAAAATTGGTGAAAGCTCAAAAATGAGATATTACATCCTGCATTTTTCGTACGTTAAAGTTTCATCGTAAGTTAATCGACGTAAGTTCGAGAATCAGATTATTTTAAGATTATAAGAATTTTATGCTATTTCAAACAAGTAAGGAGTAAATTTGTGGAGGTGAGAAGGCAAGCAAATTGAATAAAAAGAATGTCGTCGAAGTATGGCATTTTGGAATAAAATGCGGCTCGAGCTAAAATACCCGATATTTATAGACTTGTACCATACAAGGTACCCCATGGCCATGATAGTAAGGTATATAAAGTATATTAAAAGTGAGTATCATTTTATGTATTTGAGATAATTCTTAATTATGTGGATAATTGGTTAATTATTGGACTAGAGGGGGATTAATGAATTGATTAAGGAATTAAGTGGATGACTTTTCGATAAGTCTTGTGATCACTTACATGGCATCCCCCACCATCTCTTGTATGACTTTTAAGTAATTTAAATAGGTGGCAAGACTAAATTTTAGAAATTGGACAAGTCTTATAAAGTGAGTCATATATCACTTTGGAAAAAACAGAAACATTATATGTCTTAAAGACATAAGAATCATATCTCCATTTTTGAATAAACATGAGATTCCAAGGATCTCTAAGACTTATAATTCACAATAAACGTGAATTAACTTTTAGCAAAGTGATGGAGTTTTGGCCAATTTTCATACAAAGTTACACTGTGTAATCGTAACAGAATTTTGCGGTTCTAAAAGAGTACCGTGCAATATTCGCCAAGAATATTATACAGAGTTTTCCCTACCCCAAGTACGTTAAGGCCACCCCTTCTTTCTTTTGGCATGATCCGTACGATACAAATGAAACTAGCAAATGCACAACTTCCATAAATTACTCTATTCATAGAAATACTAGGGGTGTCTATATTCTTGATACCACATATAAATTATTATTATCTTCTGTTCATGGGTCCCAGAAAAATACGTATTTGATAATGTTTATCTGAAAGTCATATTGATTTTTATGGCATTCTTAGAAAATCTTATTAACGTATTTCTTATGCAATTCATGCATTTATACATGTACATGACCCATGAATCAGATGGCATTATATACGCGTATATATGTATGATATATATGTATATGGGATATGGGAAATGTTATGGCGTTATATACGCACCATCACCTGATCAGCTGGTATACATTGTTTAATTTGCCCACAGTGGCCAAGATGATATGATGTGATGCCCTCAGAGGCTGATGATGTTATGAGACATGTACCTATGCACGACATGACATTCATACACATACACATGATACTATAGTTATTTCATGATTTATAAAGTTATTCAGACTTATGGGTGGAGTCATTAACTCTATATTTCCTCCATGTTTGTTATGCACTTATTTATATGCCTTACATACTCAGTACATTATTCGTACTGACGTCCCTTTTTGCCGAGGGACGCTGCATTTCATGCCCGCATGTCCCGATAGACAGATCGAGAGCCCTCTAAGTAGGCTATCAGCTCAGCGGAAGATATTGGTGCGCTCCATTTGCTTCGGAGTTTCTTGTTTGGTTAGTATGAGTTAGATGTGTATTGTTTAGTATGGTGGGACTATGTCCCGACCTTTATTAAAATTATGTATTCTTAGAGGCTTGTAGATAGATGTCATGTAAGTAAAAGATTATATGGCCTTGCCTTCCTATGTTTAGTGTTCAAGTGGTTATTTTGGTCCTAGAGGCCATAGGTCCTATGTATAAGTTGGCATTACCTGTTGTATTCTATCTATTTCATGGTATCCTCTCCGATCCAGTTATCTATGATAGTATGACATGAGAAGATACGTTATGTTGGTACTCGGTTGAGTAAGGTACCGGGTTCCCATCGCGACCCATCGGTTTGGGTCGTGACAATGCGGACCGCACAATCACTCTGCGGCTGCACAATTCTATGTGCGGTCACACAACTAGACGACCAAAAGTGCATGCTCTCTGAAGTTTGTCCTGTCAAATCTTATTAACAAATTGCGACCACACACAAAGTTGTGCAGTCTGCGCAAACTCTCCGGCCACACTCACTTTTGTGCGGACCACAACACTTCTTCAAAGGTACAGGTAAAGAGTATGGAACGCACTCAAAATTGTGCGGCCCCACTCATGTAAGTTCTGGACCGACTGAATCAACCTATAAATAGGACCTCCATGTACTATTCACACTTTACACTCTCTAAACTTTTAAAACCTAAGCAAGAACAGTGCATATCTAATTAGTTCTCAAACTTCAAGCATTTCATCGGTGTAGATTCTCACCTACATCCTTCATTACTGGTATGTTCATTACATCTTTAGATTTTTCATCTTTTCTTAGTTTTGTTCTTTTATCTAGGGTTATTTCTATGCCTGCAAATGTAAATAGTTAGTCATTTTTGCTTATAATCATGTTGTTAGTATCTGAAATGTTAATTGGGGCCTGGGTAAATAGCTAATCATGTTTAATTGCTCAAATCTTGTCTAATATGTGAGAAAATTGCATGAAACGTAAAGCAGTGCCGCGTAATTTTAAATTATACGGCCGCACATATTTTTGTTTGGTCCGCAGATATTAGAGTTAGGGTAAAATTAGGGCTTGAAATGTGCGGACCACACCCACAATTATGCGGTCCACAGTGAAATTATGCGGCACACAACAAAATTATGCGGTCCGCACTGCTGAATGATCAGAGAACCCAGTAGTCTGTACCTGGGGCGATGCGGCCGCACTCAAAATTGTGCGGTCCACACTTTTGGTTGTGCGGCCGCACTATGAAATTATGCGGTCCGCACTCAGTTGTCTGCGGCAGCACTCACTTTTGTACTGTCCGTACTGCCTCTTCTGACTTTGCTTTACTGCAATTATCAAGCATGCATCTGTATACACTATGAGCTTCAATTCTAACTGATTCTTATTGCTATGTGTTGTAGACAATGGCTAGATCCCGTGGCAGAGCCCTCCTAGGGCCAAGGCCGAGGAAAGAGTAACCTACCACTTGCCATTCAGAGAGCCATAAGCAAGAAAGCAACCGCCAACAGAGTTCTTGAACCCTCCGACACCAGTGAATATGCTTTCGTCTGGGGAAGCTTCAGAGGGCGACTCTCTACAAGCACAGCCGGATGCCTAATCAAAGAAAGTTCACACGAGATACCAACTCTGTGACGAATCCTCCACCTCAGCTAGTTCTTCTAAGGGTTCACATGTTGGTAGCCAGGGGTCAGACCCATCCTCTACACACTCTCCTTCCGCACCAATCAATGTAGATGATGACGATTATGTCCCAGATGATGGGAGATGAGGTGACACGTGGGCGACCTTGAGATGTCAAGGAGAAGAGAGATGTGGGAAGACAGATTCGTCAGCTTGATTGCCTTCAACAGGTTCAGAGAGTGGTGGCCCAAAAGATCGCTCACACTTGAGCGACAGTTCCTGATGAAGGATTTGGACATTCACAATCCAAATATAGATAATTTCATGAGTGAAAGGGATGGAAATGGTTCACCCAAAGTGTCATCGACGCAAACGAGCACTTGGTTAAAGAATTTTAGGCCAATGTGGCTCACATAAAGAAGGGTACCAAGATAACAAAGGTGTGAAATTTGAAAATCCGATTCGACTCCTGTGCTTTGAACTCATATGTGGGATTTGAATAAGTGAAGGCAGTCCAATACTTGGAAAAGCTTGCTTTAGGTGATGCAGCTCGCCCGTGGTTAGCAGAGATTTTGGTTGCTCGAGGACCACCACCTCCGTGGCTCACAGTAGGGGTCCCCATAATACGGGCCACCCTAAATTTTGAAGCCAAAGGGTGGCAGACATTCGTATACAACCGCATTGATCCGTGCTTAAATGAGAACAACCTCCCACTTCCTGAGCAGTTCTGATGGCTTCGATTATGGCTAGGTATTCGATCAATGCGGGTGCCATCATTTCCACCAACATCACATTAGCTGTCCAGAAAGATGAGAGATCATACCCATACCCGAACCTCCTCACACAGTATTTCAATGATCAAAAGGTGGAGCTGAGGCAGTATGATACAAAAGTAAAGGCCAAGAAGCCTTTCTCATAGTACCACCTACAGGATGCTGACAACTCGAAGTTCAAGGGTAAGGAAACTACCTCTGCTAGCCAGTCTGAGGAGCCAACGATAGTAGTTACTTATTCAGCTACTGAGCCATCCATAGATGCCATGCTTTCTACAACAACCATGCCACCACCTTCTTCTTCTAGACCATCAGCTCTATTATCAGTGCTAGATTCATCCACTTATCCACAGACTGCGCTGCGAGTCTCCTAGAACCGAGTCTCAACAACTGGATACAGGAAGCTACTTCAAAGATGTCTGACATATCCAATGTTGCTGCAACACTATCCTCTTCCCCAGCAGCACCACAGGTACCTCCGTCGGTGGAGGACACATTGAAGAAGATTCTGGACAACCAGAAGACCCATATGGAGACTCTGATGGCACATGGGGAGGTCCTTGAGGTGTTGGGAAAGAAAGCTAAGAAGATGCAGAAGTCTCGGGCTTCGAAAAAGTCAGTGGAGAGGTTGAGAAAATAGATTGCCAAGATTGCATATGACAGAGATCTACCATTGGACCTGCTTATGGAGCCAGAAGTCCTAGCAGCACAGGCAGCACCAGCACTACCCGAGGCATCAGAGGAAGTAGCCGTCCAGTCTATGGAGTCGGATGCTACTGCCCACACCGCTAAGGAGATGATCCAGATGCTCAGTAACCCTGTTGTCCCTCGGCCAGGTAGACTGAGACCATGTAGGGAGTTCTCTTAACTCTCTACCCTTCCCTATTCTTATGTTTGTTAAGCATTGGGGACAATTCTTATTTTCATTGGGGGGGGGGTCTATTTTGATTGATTGACATTGATATTGGCCTGTAATAACTCTTACACTATTTTTCTTTTATCTTTATTTTCTCTTTGGTATGTACATATTCATCCCTTTCGTTTGATGTATATATTTAGTTTCCCTTATGTATATATTCATTTTACTTCGATTTGTATATTCATTTATCTTACTTTCCGTAGTTTATTTCGTAGCTTCTTTAGTTTGTATTTCTTAGTAGTATAACTTCTTATTTACTTTAGTAGTTTCTTTTGGATTTGTTAGCTTCTTTTTACGTTTGAGTGATCAATAAGCCTTTGTTTTTATTAATGCCACAGTTCCTTCCAAAGGTGGATTTTGTGTGAACCGGGTGGCTCTTCCCAACAATGGATGACGTGACAACCTTCTTAAGGGATTGAATTCATTTTCTTTTATTGTTCAGGCAAAAATAGTAAAAATAAATAAAAGGATCTCAAGCATGCTTCACTTGGTACCAACATATTTACCTACGACCTTATGGTTAAAAACAAGTTTTGTAAAGAAATAGCTCTAGTTAGTGACCTTGTGAATCTTGTGTTGACTTAGGAAATCATCGGGTTGTTTAGTTGAACCATTAGCGATTTGCAATCTTGAATGCGGTTTTTGTGGGCCCTCGACTCCTTTCTCTTTAACAATCTGATTGTGTGAGAGGTGAGGTATTTTGTTACAAGTCCAAGTACCCGTGCGAATGGTCTATAACTTGCCCCGAATGTGTTTCTAGGCAAAATTCCAAGTTAGCTTGGCTTGAGAAGTGATTGTAAGCCCTCCTTGGCCCGTTTTGAAACCTTTCATGGCCCACCAATGATATCATCCTTAGTAAACCCTTTTGAGCCTAAAGCCTTTCTATTCAATAACCACATTACAAGCCTTTAGCCGTTTTATAGTGACTCTCTCTTGGCATCCGACTTTTCTTTAGCACTCATCTGATTCAAATGGAAAAAACATAGGTTTGGAAGAGAGACGAGGAGTTTAAAGATGGTTTCAAAGCACAAAAAGACAAAAGAAATGAAGAAGAGGAAAAGGCAAAGAAAAAGAAAGGAAAAACAAAGAAAAACACAAAAAGAAAGTGAATAATGTGAAAGAGTTAAAAAGATGCAAAAGAAAGAAAAAGTGCAAAGCATGGAGAAAGCAAAGGAGGAGATTGTGAATAGCATGACAAAGAAAGAGTGATGTCAAGTATCTCTAACCCCCCTAAAGGAAAGTAAAATGACTCAAAGAGTCGGCAAAGCATGAGCCAACAAGAGAATATGAAGTGCTAAAGGAAAGATGAACTTATTCCCATCAGATATTACCCTCCTTAATCCAAAAGCCTTCATTACATGATGAAAAAGACCTACGTGATTTCAAGCCGAGCAAGCTTACATTAGTGGTGATCTACATAAGGGGCAAGAATATGGTACTTAGATTCGGGCTTGTGACATTCTTTTGAGAGTGATGAACGAGTCTTCATCGAGTCATTGTTTTGAATTCTTCATTTGTGAGTGAGATGAGCTTCCGGAGAGTATAGGAGGAGAAGCTTGGGATCCACAGTGACTTGCATGAAAGTGCGAGCTTCCTTGATGAACAAATTCAACCCTTGATGATCAAGTGTCACATTAGAGATATTTGTGCTTCAACGTTCAAATCATAGGCTTGTTAATGATTCATGAGTGTATGGGTAATTTTTGGTCCAAATTTATTTGTGTTCAACTCAACTTAGACCAGCTGAAGTATCCCTTTTTTCTAGCGGAGGTGGGAATTTCCTTAATTGCTTGAGGACAAGAAAAAGCTTAAGTTTGGGGGAGTTGAGAAGTAGGGATTTTGACTGCTTATTTTCTCTCTTTTACTTTCGTTTTAGATCAAAATTGCTTAAAGGTACTCCCGAAAACTAATGAAATGTGCTTGCTTGAAGAAATGATAGAACTTGAGATAAAGAGATGAAAATCAACTCAAGAAGGAGTAATTTTGGATAAGGACAAAAATAAGGCTAAAAGGGCACTGTGCGGACCGCACAATATTGAGTGCGGCCGTAGAACATGAAGAAAACTTCTGACAAGAAATGACATGCAAAGCCTGGACCGCACAATTCTGGTGCGGCCGCAGAAGACAAATATTAGAGAGATGGGATTTTAAGTTCAACAAGAAATGCGGACCACACCATTTTTGTGCGGCCGCATAATCAAGAGCGTGACCGCACTCATTTTTATGCGGTCTTCAAAAATCTCACACAGCCAAAGCCCAAGACCAAGGAGTGCGAACCACACTATAATTGTGCGGCCGCACTCATAAATGTGTGGTCCGCAGAAATTGAAGGAGTGCGACCGCAATCCAGAATTATGCGTTCGTAAAACTGGAACCTGTCAAGCCAAGTCTCATTGTGTGTCCGCACAACCTCCGCAGGGAAAATTTTATTAGATATTTTTATCATAGTATAAATAGAACTTTTTGTCATTTTTAGGTCAAGTTTTGTTTTGGGAGAGCACCTGAGCCGTTTTCTTTACTGTTTTGAGTAATTTTGTACTAGATTAGCTTCCAAACATTAGATTTTCTTTCCATAATTAATTATTTTGCATTCTATCTTAATTTCTTCTTTTATTTCTTCATTTTCTATGAGTAGCTAAACCCTTAGCTAGGGTTGTGACCCAACCCTAGTATGATTACTTAACGGTTTATTGATTTAGGTCATGTTTAAGATTGGGTATGTGTTATTTAGCCTTGTTCTTGCTTAAATTATATAATTAATGGTTGCAAACATGGATTCATGCCTATTTGACCTAGTCTCTACTTGAGAAAGAGAGACTAAGTCTAGGAAACTTGGCTAGCTAGGAATTGGGTGAACTCAAGAAATTGATAGCCCCAATTAAAGGGTTGAACCTAGATAGTAAGACCCGACTGGAGCATTTATCACTTGCTTTGTGAAATACCCATTTGGACTTGAGAAATCCAAATCGGGAAAAGTCACTCAAACTACCGAGAGGTATAGAGTGAGTAATTGAGTGTGACTGATATAATGTATCCCGATCATCCATACGGAAGTTTAAACCCTAGAATCTTTTATCATATGAAAAATAATCAAAACCAAAAATATTGACTCTTAGTTTTTATAATTGCAATCAATAGATCAAAGTAGAAGTAGTAACAACAAACAAGAATGTGGAAGAGTAATTTAGGACACATCATACAATTACACTAAATATATACCTAATCCTAATTCTAACTCCTTGTATATTCTATCCCGACCTACATTGGGTTTTATTATTGCATCGACCGCCTCACTACCTATTTGTGGTGTGAGTTTGGGAAAAATCAATGATACATACGAATAAGTGGAACCAAGGTCACATAATACAAAGGCATCCCTGTAGAAAATTGAGACATTACCTTTGATCACTGCATCTGAAGCAACAACATTTGGTCTTTAAAGAATAGCGTAGAATCGGTCGTGATCAGCCTCCCTCTCTAGGGTAACCGCTTGCTAACTTGGCCCCACCTCGAGCTGGCTGAGCGAGTGGTGAAGTAACGGGTGCTGAAGTCCTAGGATAACTCCTCTGCTAAGATGTACCTCCGATAAGGCGGGGACAACACCTCTTGATGTGACCCATATCTCCACACTCGAAACAACCCCTCCCTGCGAATGGCGGTGGGGACTGAAGGGATCCTCGAGCATTAGAATATCATGTAGAAGAACTCGGTGCCGATGAGACCTGAACTGAAGTTGCATGGGACGAACTCTAAGCTTGAAGGGCACTAAGAGATGACTGGCCCTGATGTGTACTGTATGAACCATGTCCGGATGATGCACCATAATGAACTGATGAGCCGTTTGAGCATGCCTTTAAGGACGACCCCTGCTGTGATGGAACTGACTTCCAGAAGGAACACCACTAAAACCTCCTAACCCAATGGGCCTCTTGGCCTCCCTTTTAACCGCTCCTAACTATGGACCATCTCTATCTGCCGAGAAATGTCGAGTACCTCATCAAAGGTAGCACCAGATACCCTCTCCCTAGTGATAAGAAACCACAACTGATATGTGAGGCCATCAATGATTCTCTGAATCCTCTCCCTATCAGTGGGAACCGGCCAAATTACGTGATGGTCCAACTCAGAAAACCTCATCTCGTACTGTATCACAGACATGCCATCCTGAAAAAGCTGCTCAAACTGTGTGCGCAGCTCCTGTCTACAAGATTGCGGCACGAACTTCTCCAAGAAGAGAACAGAGAACTCTTGCCATGTAAGTGGTGCTGCACCGACTGGCCTGCGCCTCTCATAAGACTCCCACCATTTGAAAAGGCAGCCCCAGAAAACTGAAAAGTAGTGAACAAGACCCCACTGGTCTCCAGAATACCCACTGTCCAAAGCATCCACTCACACTTATCCAGAAAGCCCTGAGCATCCTCTAACTTAGCACCTCTTAATTATGGAGGTCGAAGTCTCTCAAATCTCTCAAGTCTCCACTACTCATCATCAGCCATAACGGGGACCACCGGGGCCTGAGCAGATACAGTAGTGCCCCCGGTGTCTGGAGTCCCTGCATCACCTGCTCGGCGGGAGTCTAGGTACCTCCCCTGGCCTGAGAAGTGGCTGCTGCAGCTGGAATAGAGACCAACTGAGCAAGACTGGTACACATGGTCAGAATCTGAGCTAAGGCCTCCTGAAGGCCTGGAATCACGATGGGCACAATTGGTGCCTGAGATGGCCCCACCGACTCAACTGTATCTGGTACCTTGCTCCTGAGATGGAACGACTGGTGGGTCTGTAGGTGCTTCCCTAGCTGCACCCTACTCCTGAGCTGGAACGACTTGTGGGTCTGCAAGTGTTGCCCTAGCTGTTGTACGAGCTACACGCTGCCCTTACGGCGGCCTCTACTGTGACCTTGGCCTCTCACAGCCCTAGCTGGTGGTACTAGTACTTGTCCATCCTACCAAGTAGTACATGTCCTGACCATCTGTGAGATAATAGAATAACAAAAGTTTAGTTATCGGAATCAACAAATCCGCACGACAAGAATACAAGAATGTGAAATTTCCTAAGGGTTCGGTAGCCTCTCAAAGATAAGTACAGACGTCTCCGTACTGATCTGCAAGACTCTACCAAATCTTCTCATGACTCGTGAGACCTATGCAACATAGGCTCTGATACCACCATGTCACGACCCAAAACCAACCGTCGTGATGTCGCTTATCGTGGAACTAGGAAAGCCAATTACTCAATTTTTTTCAACATAACCAAAGGTTTGAAAAGTACGGAAGCAGCTAATATTTAAGAAACCTTTTGAAAATAGAAATAGATACACAACTTAATACAATCTCTCCCAAAACTTGGGTGTCACCGAGTACATGAGCATCTATAACGGAAGATAGTCTAATACAATGTCTAAATAGTAAAAACTAAAAAGTAAAGATAATGAAGGAGGGTCAAGGTCTGCGAACGTCATGTATCTACCTCGATAGTCTCCCAAGATCCTGACTTCACACTCAACAGTCGCCGTGGCCGGAAGCACATGGATCTGTACACGAGGTGCATGGTGTAACGGGAGTACAACCAACTCAATATGTAACAAATCCAAACTTTTGAATGAAAGTAGTGACGACCTCAACAAGCACAGTTCAATATAGAAATAACAGTGCAGAAACGTACGCATGCTTTCAAGTTCAATAGATAGACTCAAAACAATAAAATAGATCAAATCTGAATTATAAGAAGAATATAACTTCTCCACTTCTACATGCCAATGCATATGGTGTATGTGATACACCATTTTGACAGCCTCATGTGCTCACACTCTCAATTTCTCAATCACTCAGTACGATATATGGCCAATCCGACCTAGGGAAGATCCATCCCGAAATATATACATCGATTGACCATCAATCACCAGTACTGAGTAGGGCCAATCCAGCCCGTGGGGAAGATCCATCCCCAGGTATGTAATGCTTCGGACAAGATCCATGTCCAGGGAATATCCATCCCTCAATATAATCAACCACGATCACTAGAGTGTTTGCAGACTCTGGAGGGGCTCCTTCAGCCCAAGAGCTATCATAAATCAGTATAAGCGTTGTGGCGTGTAGCCCGATCCCATAAATGTCACTCATAATCATGCACTCAGCCTCACTCAGTCATCAATCTTTCCACACTCTCTCATGGGCTCACAATGTCATGAACCTAGCCTGAAAACAATGCTATGGTGTGTCAATAGATAACTATAGAGATTAAGATATGATATGAAATGAATGAATATGACTGAGTACGAAATATCAATGACATCAGTAACACAACAGCAAGAAACAACCACTATGGGTCCCAACAGTATCGGCATGTAGCCTGAACAAAATCTCTAGCAAGGTTAACAGCTTAATCATTTTATCTCATGATGAAAACATGTACATTAACAAGATAAGTCCACTATACAGTGCCAAGGAATCGACCATGTCATAATTCTCACGGTGCACGCTCGTACGCCCGTCACTTGGCATGTGCGTCACCTCAACACCAATCATATAACAAATATGTATTGGTAAAAAAGAGTTTCACACGTAAGCCAGCTTTTGACAACTCAGCCCGTCACGTGGACATAGGAAAACACGATAGCTGGATGTGATTCTTTGAAGAGGTACGGAACAAATAGGCACAATTCAGTAAACCCTCGAGCTTATCAGCCACGGGAAACTCAACCTGATCAAAACAGGGGAGAGGCACGGTCAGAATGAATCTAGACAAAGCTACAGGCAGATTTAAGGACCCACAATTGATTACTCGAACGTTATGTAACTGTACCCCAATTACCATTATCCTTTGTAACGCCTCACTAATGTCATAATTAGTCATTAATGAGAAACCATAGCAAGAGTTGTACGTTATATCAAGTAATCTCCTATATAAGGGTGGGGAATACAGCTTGTAAAGGCATCTGATTCTCGAATACAATTTACTTTGCTTTTCTATATTTCTGCAATAATGTCTATTATTCATTTTTCTATATTTTCTTGATTATCAGTAACCCGTGTTCATCCTAGAAATAGCTTTAGTCAAAGAATCTAATTCTTTGGTTAAACAAATTGGTTCTGTTGCCGGGAATCTGATAATCTTTGTTTGTTTTTCAAGTGATATCCTCTTAACTATGTCGAACTCCAACGACAACAACCAGCAAAGGAATGGAACCCCAATTCCATTGCCTTCAGGAACATCACGTGGTTCGAGGGAACAATCCCCAGAAAGATCCAATAACAACAATGGTGACAATGATCAAACTATGGAACAAGATCATGTAAAGCAAATGATTGCAGAGTATGTGAGCCAAGCTTTGCAAAAATTTGCGAGAGGATTACTGGCAGCGTTACCTACACCACCGACGCCACCCCCAATAATAACATCACCATGGAAAATCCTCAATCTGGGTTGGAAAACTCAGGAAGAGGAGATACTCCTAATGAATCTCTCGAAATGAGACCATGTATATCTAATAACTCAGAATTACAAAATCTACTGCTAACCATGCAGATCAGATGAAGGAGCAGAACGATCGCATCGAACAAATTCCTGGAGTACCACCTATCATCAAAGTCATTGATGTTGATAGGTATGCTCAACAACCTTGGAAGCTAAGTGCGGCACCCTTGCCTATACCCAAGAAGTTTAAAATGCCTGACGTTCCCAAATATGATGGAAAAACTGACCCACGTGATCATGTGACTGCTTTCACTACTGGAATAAAAGGAAATGACTTAACAAGACAAGAGATTGAATTAGTCCTTGTCAAAAAAATTGGGGAAACACTTACCAAAAGGGCCCTAACCTGGTATTATCTTCTCCCTGAAAATTCTATTGACTATTTTGCTGAGCTTGCAGATTTGTTTATAAAAGCACACTCTGGTGCACAAAAAGTTGAGAAAAGAATAGAGGACATTTTCAAAATAAAACAAGGAGACACAAAACTACTCCGTGAGTTTGTAGACAGGTTTCAATGAGAAAGAATGCAGTTACCCAGGGTGCCTGATAATTGGGCAGCCATGGCATTTGCAAGCAACCTAAACAATAAAATCTCAGAAGCCACGAGACGACTTAAGGAAAGTCTAAGAGAATTCCCCGCTACAACATGGAACGATTTATATAACAGGTATAGTACTAAACTCAGAATAGAAGAAGATATCATTGCTCGTTCGAGAGATGAAGATCATTCCAGATCCAGATGTCCTGAATCAGATAGAAGATCAGGTAAAAACAGGTACGATCCTTACTTAGGACCCTTGGGACGCGATATTCGTCCCAGGTTCGAAAACACTAGGTCGGACTATAGACCACAAGGAAGAGACGTAGTCTCATCCTCGTCTAGATCCAGGAAAGATCGAGATGAACGACCTAGAAGTAATACTCAAATTTGGGATCATACCTTTAACGTGAGTACTACTGAACTTGTCTCAATATTAAGGAACATGGGAGACAAGTTTAAGTGGCCCAAATATATGCGGTCAAATCCAAATAGAAGGAACGCAGATCACAGGTGTGAATTCCATAACGATCATGGGCACAAAACTGCGGATTGCAGAATTTTACAAGGTGAAGTAGAAAATTTATTGAAACAGGGCTATTTAACATAATTGTTTAGTGATAAAGTTAAACATGCATATATGAGGAACATGCAGGAGCCCCTAAATCCTCCTTCTCCAAAACGAATTGTCAACGTGATACACGGAGTGAAGAAGTAAATGGAGTGGTCTGCAAAACAACCACACAGTTCACAATTACACATGGAAAACGGGCTCGTGACAATATGGAAGAATTGGCGAATTAATGCTTCCTCACAACGATACTCTGGTAATATCTTTACTTATTCATGACACTAACATAAAACGAATGTTGTTTGATCTTGGCAGTTCAGTCAATATCATTTTGCTAAGAATCGTGGAAAAAATGCTATTGGGGAATCAAGTAATCCCAAGGGCATGAGCCATATCAGGGTTTGATAACTCTACGGTTATAACGAAAGGAGAAATTGAGCTTAGCACTTATGCTGAGGGGGTGATCAAAAGTACCAGGTTCCAAGTCATCGATACTGACATGGCTTATAACGTGATCGTGGGAAGGACATGGATCCACGACATGAAAGCAATACCCTCCATATTGCATCAAGTAATTAAATTTCCCTCTGAATGGGGAATTCAGCAAACTAGAGGCGATCAATAGACCGCAAGAAATATAAACTATGTGGTACACTACAACAAGAAAATAGAAGTGGAAGGAATTACTACACAAATAGGTACGAAAAGTATTATTGATGAAACAAGTACGAAAGAAAATACTTACAATAAGGTAAATCAAGTTGTCATAGAAGATGCATGTGCATTAGACCACACGGGTGTAGATTCCAGACCGGACATCATTCATGAAACGGAGGAAGATGAGCACATCAAAACAACTACGGAGGAGCTCGAAGCTATTCCATTATCTGAACAAAAGCCTGAACAGAAAGTGTATATAGGCACGAGGTTGGACCCCGGTCGAAGAGAATAAAATAAAGCAAGGACTATTCAAAAACTAAGTGATCGACGAATAGGTACAGAAAATCTTGAAGATTGGTTTGATACGAGAGGTAACGTACCCTAACTGGCTAGCGAATACCGTGGTAGTACCTAAAAGGTATGGAAAATAGAGAGTATGCGTAGATTATACTGATTTAAATAAAGCATGCCCCAAAGATTCATTCCCATTGCCACATATAGATCAAATGATTGATGCCACAGCAGGTCATGAATTATTAAGCTTCTTAGATGCATATTCTGGTTATAATTAGATTAAAATGAATCCCTTAGATAAGGAAAAAACTTCCTTCATTACAAACAGAGGGACTTAATGTTATAAAGTTATGCTTTTTGGCTTTAAAAATGTTGGAGCCACCTATCAAAGGTTAGTGACTAAAATGTTCCAACAATATCTTGGAAAGACGATGGAAGTCTATATTAATGATATGTTGGTAAAATCAACACAAACACAAGACCATTTCCAGCATCTCTCTACTGCCTTTTGATATCTTACGAGTATAATGTGAAGCTAAATCCAGAGAAATGCGCTTTTGGAGTGCAATCGGGTAAATTTTAGGGTTTCCTTGTATCAAACAGGGGAATAGAGGTAAATCCTTCTCAAATTAAAGCTATAGAAGAAATACCCGATATTTTAACAAATAAAAAAGGAAGTTCAAAGACTAACAGGGAGAATAGAAGCTTTGGGACGGTTTATTTTTAATTCTTCCGAAAAAAGTTTTAAATTCTTCTCAGTTCTCAAAAAGCAGAATCAGTTCGAATG
>ML351677.1:0-29813 GCA_005239505.1 Nicotiana paniculata | reverse complement strand
TAAATTATCATAATTACTTGAGAGAGATTTATGGTAGATAGAGCGTTCATGATTGATAGAGACTATTAATCAAGCTATACGAATATCCGAGAAGTAAGTTCACCAGCGGGGGAAACCATAACCTTAGATTTTTATTACAATTGTTTATACCTTAGCATAGTTAATCTTTAGTTTTAATCTTTAGTATTAGTAATTTAAATAACATCAGGTGACAGCTGAGTAGTATTTTAACAGCTTGCTTGATACGTCAATTCCCTGTGGGATCGACTCTGGGCATAATACCCCAGGATTATATTTGCAACGCCCGCTTAGTCTTCTACAAGACATAGTTGAGCGTGATCAACGACCTTAATGGATTGTGGGTCGTGACAAGTTCTAATCAAGGTTATAAAAATTCTGCCTTAAAACATTATGAAGGGGAAGTGAATCTGACCTTCTAATGTCCAGATTCACCCCCAATAACAATGCATAAACTTTTTTTTTTTTGTATGTTTTAAAAAGCTGCAAGTGTTGGTCCTATAAGCTAGCAAAAGGATGTTTAGGATTATACTTAGAAGCAGTAGTTTTATTTTTTTCTGAGTTCTTCTATTTTTTGTAAAGATATAGATTTTGTAGGTATATTTTGCAGTCAATGATCATATAAAACCTTTCCTTAAAACTACATCTTCTGTTCATGTAATGGACTGGATTATTATTATGTTGAATGTCCCGTCATTTTGCTCTTTTAAGATCGAATATAGAAATGGAACCGGACTTGTAACAATGGCCCAATGAGCCTGAATGAGTCTGGACCCTGGGCCGTTGGGTCTGGGGTATAAGATCCTTAAGCATTTTATCTTAGATTGTTGATATTTTCAAACTATGAAATATCATTCAAAGTTGTGTATGGTTATTGAGTCCATTGGACTCTACGTTTGCGCGGCCCAACAATAGGTTATATACCTGAAGCCAAATCATGACATCTTTTACTTTATTGGGCCTACATGAGGCTAGGCACAGCCTTACAATTGTATATAATTGTTGCATTAATTAATGAAACAAAAAATATTCAATCTGTTTAAATGTATTTCCTTAATGTCGTAATTGAAATTGTATTTTTATCCTGAACGATTTGTTTCCTTTACATAATGTGTTAGCTGCAATGTTTACTTGTATCTCCTCCCCAGTAACTGAACACAGGGCTGGCCCAAAATGCTAGTCATTAAACTGGTCTAGAATTAGCAAATGGCCCAAATCCTCATATATTAGACTAGCAAACTTAGTTTTAGAAGATCTTGAACAATTTCATACTTAGTAGCCAAAATGCCTCTTTTAGACTAAAATTACAAAACTTAGAGAATAATCGACAATTGCTTCAAATAAGAATTTTAACCATCATGACCATAGTCATGATTATGTAATCCACACTCGGGTGTGGAAACTCATGCCCCTGACCACAACTCCGAACGATAATTAAAATCACACGTTGTAAATTGCGGGTGCATTTCATGTGGCGCATTTACAATGTGTCCAAAAATGACAAGTGCACGCCATCGTGACTTGTTTTAGAATAATCCATAAATATTAAAAGCGGCTAAAAAGTAAGAAGGCTAAAAATGCATAATAGGTTTAAAATATGTAAATAATTAGATAATTAGGTCAAATATTAATAGTTAAGCAACCGTGCTAGAACCACGGAATTCGGGAGTGCCTAACACCTTCTCCCCGGTTAACAAAATTCCTTACCCGAATTTCTAGTTCGCAGACATTTTAAACAGATTCAAAAATTTCCTCGGTTTGGGATTTCAATAAAATGGTTTCCCGAAACACCGTGAAAAATCCGGGTGACGACTCTGAAATTAATAAATAATCCCAACATCGATTATTTCACTTAAATTGGAAAAACTCCCTTATCCCACCCTTATCGGGAAAAAAGGAGGTGTGACAAGCAATCACTGCATCAAACTGCTCATGCTCGAGTTCTCACACAAGAAAACACAGGTATCTCTCATCTACTCCTCTCTTCTACTTCCCTTTTCTTCTTCTTCTTCTTCCTCATTTATGAGTTTCCATGGTTGTTTCCCTTGATTCCCCATTTCCCTATGATTAGTGTTTATATGAGGGTGAGGAAGTTGGTTGAGAGTAGGTTTGTGTGTGCTGCTAATGATGAAGAATAAATATTTTGGAAGTCTGAGTACCAAAGCAGATTGAAGAAGCATAGCATTATCTCTGTCCATAATATGTTCGACAAATTGTCCGAAACTAATGTTGTTGCTAAGTTCCTTGAAATAATGTTAATCAATTCATAAATACTTGTATTGCACTAATTTAGAAGTCTTGAGTATAAATTAGGTGCCAAAATCATGTTTAAGAAGTGAAAAAAGTCAAAAATTTATGAGTTTTTGGAACCCCTGATGAACATCGCAGAAGCGGAAAAGTACCGCAGATGCGGCCTCGCACCTGCGATGCCTTCTTCGCAGGTGCGACCTCTTGTCAGCTGGGAAATTCTGCAGACACGATCTGATTCTAGCAGATGCGCAACCGCACCTGCGGCAACACCTCCGCAGGTGCGAAACTAGGCAGATTTTGCAATTTCAGTAGCTTTGCACTGGAGCTTCCGGGACCCATTCGACTTGATTCTTTGGCCTAATTGCATTGATTTGAATTTCTTAACATGATTCTAATAATAGGCTAACACGATTTTGATTTTTTGAAGGTACTTTGAACTTAAAATGGACTCGAACACGAATGAAAATGCCCTGCTGGATCACGAAATTGAAGAAGTGGCTGAGGATAACTATGATGCTAACAAATTCATGTCTTCCGCGTGCCAAGCCCGGTATTATGATGATCTCCTCGTGAAGAACATAAAACTTGAAAAAGGAATTGTCAATGACAAAATGGCCGAGCTCCTTCCATATTTCCATGGACGGCTAGTTTCAAGTGGATGGACCTACTTCATCCCCACTCCATGCAAAGCCAATGAGGAATGGGTTAGAGTGTTTTACGCCAATTTAAGGCATACACATTCCCAATGAAATTTCAGTAAGGGGAAAGATTGTAAAATTTGGAATTGAAGAGATAAATGATGTCTATGGGCTTCCAAATCATTCGCTCGAGCCAATGCAATAAAGAGATACATGTGACAACGGTGATTTGATAGTCGCAAAGCTTTGTCCAGGTCATAGAGTGAATTGGGCTACAAAGAATAAATGCATCAAATATGGTGATTTCACAGCCGAAGCCAAAATGTGGTTGTATATCATTGCGAACAGAGTGTATCCTTGTGGGAATGTGTCTGATGTCCCATATACCGGGGCCTTGATAATTGCTTGCATCCTTGATGGCATTCCTGTGAATGTCGGTCACTACATTGTTCGAGAGCTGAAGGAGTATGTGCTTCAAGGTGGCACGTCATTGATATTTCCATCATTGATTATAGAGTTATGCCGGTGTTCACACTGTTGTGGGATGGAGATCATTTGATACTGGCAGACAAGCCATTGCACCCATTGAGAGTGACAGAAGAAGGCAGTGTGCTAACGAGAAAGAAGAGGAAAGTGGAGATTACTGTAGGTGAGGGGTCCTCCTCACAAACTGCTCAGGCCGAGGGACCATTTGGGATGCTAAATTCCCAGCTTTCTTCCATTCGTTACTTAGTGTCACAACTCCCTAGTGGGCCCTCACACTCCCAGCCTATGCCCGAGTACTTCACTAGGGATGACATGAAGACCTACTTAGATGCATAGAAAACAGGAAGAGTCTCGGGAGAAGATAGCAGCATCTGTTGGCAAACTCGAGGTCACCTATGGAAACTTGGCCAAGGCACATGTAGATATTCAGTCATACTTTGAAAATGATAAAGCGAGAAACAAGAAGAAGGGAAAGTTTATGACCAAAATGTGAAGAGGCATCAAAGCCATCTTCAAATGGGGGCAGCCGAACAGACAATTACTTGTTGCTGATGCTGAGGATAGTGAGGAGTATTCTTTCATGCCGAGTGCTGATGATGCTGCTGCTGATGATACTGATGATGATGAGGGAGAGAGTTCTCAGCAACAGTGATTAGCCTTTCTCCCGTAGTCTCCTAGTTTGATGCAGACCTCAGGGAGACCCTCAAACTACTCTTATTTTATTTTAATATTCTGCAGTAAGGACACTGCAATATTTTTAGTTGGGGGTGGCTTTAGGGAGTACACTTTATTCGTAAATTGATGCTTTATACTTTCCCTTGCCGGGTTTATGTTGTGGTATGGATATTGTGTGCTTGCCGGGCTTGTTTTGTTATCGATTATCATGTGCTCTTGCTAAGCGTAGTTGTGATTGGTTGTACATTTGCAAGATTAGTCACTTTTGTTATTTTATTTTTATTTCTTTACTTATTTTCTTTAGTAGTTTTTAGTTTATGTTATTTGTGTTCCTTTAGTGTTAGTTGCTTTTGTTATTTTATTTTCTTGGTAGTTTTTGTTATTTTTATTTTTATGTCTTTAGTGTTTATTTTATCCTCTTTAGTATTTTTAGTTAATATTATATTTATTTCTTTAGTAGTATTTCCTTGGGTTTTTTTATACTACGGTTCTTTCCCGAGGAACACTTTTGTATTGAACCGGGTGACTTTTCCCTATGATAGATGCGTGACGACTTTCTTAAGGGAATTAGTCTTGTTTTGTTATGTGGAGACTTTTGGATTACTTGGTACTAGAAAAACTAGTATCTTGTATTTGAAGTGTGAATTAAGAATATCCCTCTGAATTTTGATTTTAAATTGAAAAAGTAAGTTGCATGGGGAAGAATAATTTATGTGATAATTTTTTGGCTCTTTTAGTGACTCTTTTCCCACTAAGTGGCATGATATTGCTCTAGATGCTCTTATTAAGAAGTGAAATTGATCCGTCGTGATTAGTACATGTGCCATATGTGTTAGTTTTTGTTATAAATAATTTTTGTGTTTACTTCTATCATCTAGAACTTGCCTGATTGGTCTTTCAATGCTAATGTTAATTATGTTTGGTTGGAGGGATGACCTTAAGCATTCTTTGTGATATTTGAAAAAGCCTCTTTAGCTTCAACCATACCATTGCATAAATATTATTATTAGTTTACCTCATTTGAGTCTTTAACCTTTTCTTTGGCCACCTCATTACAAACCTTTACCCTTTTGTGAAATAATTCTCTCTTTTGAACCCGTCCCTCCTTGAATATTGAGAATGGGGCTAAAAGACTAAGTTGGGGATGTTGGTGTCAAGTTGGAAATTGGTAAGGTTGTACATTGAGGGTAGAAACATATACCTCAAAGTGTTCATATGAAATTACTCAAGCTCCAAAAGAAAATAGTTACATAAAAAAAAGAGAGAAAGAAAATATGTATATATATAAATATGGAGTCTTGAGTTAATTAGAGAGGTACTTTAAGGTGGTTCTATGTTGGTAGCTAGATGCCGATAAGGGCTATGCGGTTTGAAAATAAGCAAAGTGCAAAAAAAAAAAAAAAGAAAGACAAATGTGAGTAGTGTTCAAGGAGGGTGTAGTCACTTGTATCCCAAATGCTTATCCGACCCTTCCCTAAACCTACATTACAAGGTTAAAAAGTCCTTATGGGATCTCGAACCGAATGTTCTTGAATAGGCGGCGAATTAAAATAAGGGCAAGCTTAGGACATGATATTTTGTAACACTTAAAATTATTTATTGAGAGTGAGTGTCTTTGTGCAATTGTCCCTTGTGTGTTATTGTAAATATGGTGATTTTGGGACTTTCTTTATTGTGAGGGAACATGAATTAGGATGGATTGGTGACACTGATTTATCCCGAATTGAGTAGATTAAGCATATGTAGCAGGCTAGTGCTTTTAAGTCACTTCTTGAAGTTTTTTTGTTGTCACTTGATTATTTTTAAACTCCTTTGAGATTCTTGGAAGTTTTTTAAATAAGGGAGTTATTTTATTAAGATTCAGGTGCTTGAGCCTAAGTATTAGTACCAACGAAATCCATAAGTATGGTGCTTAATTGGAGAATGTGATTTTTAAGTGATATCAATACTACTTGTGCTTTAAATGGTAGAACCTCAATGAATTGTTGATTTTGATTTGCTTGAGGACAAGCAAAAGCTTTAAATTGGGGGTGTTGATGAGTAGTGATTTTACCAATCATTCTAGTCTCTTTTCTTTAGATTTTGCGTCCTTTAATATAGTATGAGGTTGTTTATGGTGTGTACTGTTAGATTTTCTGATAAATGATGCCATGAAGTGATTTGAATCCAATTGAAGCGGAATTGAGCAAAAAAGAGTGTAAAAAATGCAAAAATCTTTAGTGATTCCGCATCTGCGGAATACTGGTCGCTCTTGCGACCTCGCGTGCAAGGTGTAAGACCGCATCTGCGTAATTGAGCTACTATGCACTGGGATCGTATCCGCGGAAAGAATCCGCGCCTGCGGAATCTCTGGTGCGATTATTTGGTCCGCATCTGCGGAGAAGGGAATTTCACACAGGCTCGCATCTGTGATGAATTATCCGCATCTGCAGAGACGCATTTGCGTGAACATTTCCGCATCTAAGGAATTGGCAATGTCTTGAGTTTATGCATCCGTGATAGGCTATCCGCATCCGCGGAGCCGCACCTATGAGGATCCTTCCGCAGGTGCTGTCAACGAGCTTCAGACCTGGGCGGAATGACATTTCACATTTTCTCAACTCCAAACCCACAAATACACGACCTAGCACATCTTTGGCAAATCTTTGGCTTATTTTCATTCCTTAGACTAGAGAGAACAAGTTGTGGAATCTAGGGTTCTTTCACATACACTTGGGTCTTGAAGATTTGAAGCTTTTGGTTGAGAATTTCTTACCCATTTATGTTCATTTCTTCATTTCCTTGCTTTGTATTGTATATCTAAGTGTGTAATATTTATTTCCAAAACTTGAATCTTGTTTATGGAAATATTAATATTTAAAGTGTGGATTAAATATCTTGTTGTGCTTATGTAATTGAACGATTTTTATTTATTATGAAGTGAGTTATTTTTTTAAAATTATTCTTGTTCTTTAATGTTTTCAAAGGGATTAGCAAACCCTAGGGCTCGCCCATTAACTTCGAATTAACTTTGTGAAAGATTATTTGGGGTTGGGAAAAATTAATTAACAAGAACTTGTATTTAACCCTCATTTTATAAATTCTACCTAGGGATATGATTGAACTACTTGTAGATATATCCGGGTGTGCTTAATCTCTTGATTGTTTTAGGGATAATTCAATTAGGAAGTCTTAGTCTTCAGAAGAAGATAATATAGAATTGTTAGCCGTGGCTAATAACATAAGCTCGCTCATATTTGTAAAATCATGAAATACATTGGATCGCTACTTGAGTGTAAATCCCGATGCATCCATTCTTGTAGCCATTGATCATTTTACTTGCTTTCTAGGTTAGTTTACGTTATCGCATTTAGGTATAAATATTTCACAATCAAATTCTAAGTGTTTGGCATTGCATAATAAGTGATAATTCTATTACATTCCTAATCGCTTACATATTATTCTCTGTTGGATTCGACCCCGACTCATAGTTGGGTAAATTATATTGCATGCGACTGTGTTCATTTACTTTTTAGTAGTGGATTTGGACGTCTATAAAAAGCACAGAGTTTGTCATCGTTAAAAAGGGGTAATTTGTTGGCCCAAGTGAAGTTTGTTTTAAAGATTGATAAAGAAACTAAGGCAAGCACTAGGTCCATCCCTTGAGTACACAGATACGAGCAGATTCGAGTATAAAGGATGAACGTGAAGAAGATAAGCATAACTTGTTATATCTGATATCTCCTGATCGAAAATGTTGTATAATTGATAAGGAGAAGGACTCCTTACTTAAAGAGAACACTATCCAAGATAAGGGAGGAATTAGAGGTTGAGGATAACTAAAACTCTTCCACCAAGGAAGAGTAGCATTAGAACTCTTACTAACTTTATATATTGCATGATGTCCTCATTCTACAGGCAAGCATAAAAGCTGAAGTTAAACGTGAGTCGAGAGCAAAATAGCAAGGCATTTTGCAAGCAATTCTTGTGTGATTCAAGTGTGCGAACCTAAAGCTACATGAACCAGATAGAAGAACCCGTTCCAAGTGTTTGGCTTTTATTCTAGTTTCATTGTAGTAGGTGGTTTTCAAATTGTACCTTTCAAATTTATCTAGGAGCAATTGTATTAGGTACTCTGTGTATTCAAGTTAGAGTTAACTTGAAGTTGTCACAACAGTTAGAGGCTGGTTGCCACACCAGGATTGGAGGTAATCCTTAGGTTTACAGAGAATTTTTGTAAATACTGTTTTGGCTCCGTGATTTAGTGAAGTGTTGGGGAAAATTCTACTGAGTAGTAGGTCGTAGTTTTTTCACCTTTTGAGCCGGGTGTTTTCCACGTAAAAATACTTGTGTTCTTTACTTTCCGCATTTACTATTTAGCAACAATAGGTTAAGGAACACTTAGAAGAACCTTCTATAATCAGTGCACGCGAAAAATTAGACACCACACAAATCAACCCCTCTTGTGTGATATTGAAGTATAAAACGTCATAATTGCATATAAATCTTTATAACGATATTAATTGATAACTTGATATATGACTATAGTAGATTCAAACTAATATGACTATATATATTTTAAAAAAAGGAGTATCCCCACTTAGTGATCGGTCCACTAGTTCAAGCAAATCCGAAGAAGTTATCACGGACGAGTCACATGCAGGGAAATTTGCACGTGTGGTTTTGATTGAGATTTTCTGAGATATCTAATAATCTTGCTTCTGCTCGCTGCTGGCGCACCTCTCCTAACTATTGATCATTTATTCCGGAATAGTCTTTTTAGCCAGGACAATTTTACATATTTCTGCCAAGGAATCGACTCTATATATGTATATAAGTCGAATGTTGGAGTGTGGGTGCACGTGCAGCGATAGGACTGTAACTCTATACATGAGTGCTCTCATTGCTGAAACTCTGAATTCACCACTGGCTTTATGCTCAAATAACAACGAGCCGTACAAAAAAGTAAAATATAAGGAAGATCACAAAAAAAGTGGGAGAAAACATTTATTATGATCCAAATCAATAGACTATGCTCCAAAAACTCCAAGAATTGGCATCAAACGCATCTGTTTTATGACCCAAGAATTAATCTGACGTATAGGACTGTTTGGTACCAAGACTATACTATCGGTACAAAAACTTAATACGTTCCTAGAAATATATTAGATCTAAGTTTCACCTCAGTTGATTAAGACTTTGAAGAGTATACTGCACCCATTACTTTATGTGCAAACTAATATGACTATATTTTCCAACCAAAAAAAGGAAAATCGGCTACACACATTTATGATCAGTTTTATCGATCTTATCTAATTGAAAATTCACGTAAAATAAAATTTACTAACTCGACTTTCTAATAAACTCGTCAGTTCCGTATCTCGGGGTAAAAGTTTCACAATTCTAGTACAGTCCTCCCAGGGTCTTTTTAAACCTTAATTAGAGCTACTTGAAGATCATTTCATCTATTTTTTTGTCGGAGAGAGAGCTACCAAAAGACTCACGTGGAGAAAAAAAAAATACTTTCAATGAGGTACTACTTAGCCTGTAGGTTGTACCAATGATAATTAATAAATTATACTATCATTTTCATAATAACTTTTTATGTTATAAGGACATGGTGATTCTTGTGAAGAGTCAAAAAGCTCTTGACATAGGGAGGTTCGGTTGGCGCAAACATCTCTGGAACCTACCTTCTTCGCACTGAGGAGGGTAGACATCCCTCTCTCACCTTCTTCTTACTGAGGGTAGACATCTGTCTCGATCCTTATTCATTATTCGAGGAGAGTGACTCTTCTTCAACTTTAGTTGTATGTGTATATACAAATACACAATATAATTTTTCGATAAAGGATATTCAATTGATCACTCTTAGCCTACTGTAATTCCACTTCTGAATGTAGAGCAGGGCGTCCGAACAGTTCACACAGGATATAAAAATTTCTGTTTGAATTTTTGATTTTCGGATTAAAGAATTTATAATCCAAATCCAATCTAACTAAGACCGAATTTGATCAGATTTTTAAAGTTAATTATCAGATTAATCAAACTGGATATTTTGAATTTTCGATTTTAAGCTTAAAAGGAGTATCCACGTCAAATTGCCGTAGTAGTTCCTCATTTCCACCTCTTGCAACAGTACTACTTCAATGGAAAGGGGGGAATCGCCGTTTCACAGCCGCTCCTCTACTGAAATTTATTAAGGAAATGTAATAGAAGCATTAATAAGGCCTTGCGAATTAATAAGTTAAATATAGTAAGACCATGTCAAATTAGATAGTAACACAACTTCAACTTTCAGTATTCACAAACACACAAAACAGAAGCTGACATGGTGAGAAAGAAGAAAACTCTATATTCGATTCAGTAGGGTATCTGATATTGTTAGTAATTAGTATTGAATATATGAGCTAATATCTAATGAATAAGATATTGGACTTACTAGTATCCGGCATATGAAAAGTGAGTGTCTAATGGGTAAGGCTAAATATAAAGCATAAAAATTTAGATTTTTGGAAATTCGAAAATTTACGGTATCATACCCGAAATTCAATCCGAAATTCGAAACTTTTAAAAAATAAATCTGAAATCCAATCCTAATCCAACAATTCAAACCAAAATCCAAATATTTCGGATTTTGATTTGAATTTTGGGTTTGCTCAAACTATACAACTCCTACCTGGGTGTATCCATTGCTGAAAACTCTAAATGTTTTGGCTCTTTTCAAATAACACTAAACTGTACAAAAAGGAATTTATACAATCAAATAGGAAAACGAAAAAGTATTATAAAGTAAAGACTGTAAAGTAAAAACAAATACAGAGAGAAACTGATATATTATTCAACTTCAAACTTATGTACATAATGAACTAAAAACTCCTCTATTTATCGACGAAAGGAAGCATCTGCGAGGCTTTTCAGGAAGCAGCTGCGAGGCTTTTCTTGAGTTGCTTGTAAGCTGTCTGCATGAGCAGCTTGTAGCCTGCTTGTTTAATAAGAAGCTGCTGCAAATCATTTTATTGAGTTGCTTGCAACCTGCCTGCATCAGCTGCTTGTGGATAAACTTCAATAGAGTACTAAACGAACAATCTTCTTCAGGAAGATTATCTATAGCAGAGTAATAAATGGACATTCACAATAAAATATTTTCATAATACTCCCCCTTGGATATTCGTTAAAAGTAGGGGTGACAATTTTAGCCCAAACCCGCCCAGAGATTAATGGGTTGGGCTACAAATATTTTTGCTCATGGGTCTATTTGGGCTGAGCCCAAGTTAACACATTATTTTTATAGCCCATTCTGACCCATTAAGCAGCCCAAATACAATCCATGAAACTCACCCAAAACAAAAGGATCTCAACTCAACTTATCTAGAAATTTACGTAGTTGCCTAAATTTCATTTTCTTTTTGTATATTCAATTTTTTGTTTTTTTTATTTTTNCCCACCCTACCACCTAACCCCCACCCACCCTTAACCCCCCCTCCCAACCCCCTCAATTCTTTTTTTGTACTTTTAATTTTCTTTTTTTTTGCACCACCCACCCTACCCCTTAAGCCCCCTCCCTCTCGCCCAAATCCCCCCAAGCTTTCATGTAGGGCCAAATTGATGAGATATTGAAATGATATGGCATCCATAATGGTTGAATATGTTTCTTCATAATCGACTTCAGGTCGTTATGAGAATCCTTGTGCGAGAAGGCGAGCCTTGTATCTTTCAATTTCATTTTTATCGTTCCTTTTTTGCATAAAAATCCATTTATGACCAACTGGTGTAACGATTCGGCCGGTCGTTTTGAGAGTTGTAGACACGTTCCCCTTTATACTGCCCATTGTGTACTTCATAGCTGTTATATGACTTACCGAGTAGCCGGTTCGGGTCCGGAGAGATTTCAGAAGGAATTGAGACACTTAATCTTATGGTTGAAAGCTTAAGTTAAAAATAGTTGATCGGATGTTGACTTATGTGTATACAACTCCGGAATGGAATTTTGATGGTTTCATTAGCTCCGTTGGGTGATTTTGGACTTAGGAGTGTGTCCGGATTGTGATTTGGAGGCCTGTAGTGGAATTAGGCTTGAAATGGCGAAAGTTGCATTTTTGAAAAGTTTGACAGGGAGTTGACTTTTTGATATCGAGGTCGGATTCCGATTCTGGAAGTTCGAGTAGATCTGTGGCATCATTTGTGACTTGTGTGAAAAATTTGGGGTCAATCAAACAAGATTTGATAGATTTCGACATCGTTTGAGAAATTGAAAGTTCAAAGTTCATTAGACTTGAATATATGTGTGATTCGTGTTTTTGATGTTGTTAGAGGTGATTGAGGGACCGACTAAGTTCGTATCGTGTTTTATTACTTGTTGGTATGTTTGGTCGAGGTCTCGAGGGCCTAAGGTTGATTTCCGATGGTTAACAGATCAAAAATGGGACTTAGTGCATTGCTGAAGCTGGAGCTCTTCTGGTGTGATCGCACCCGCGAGCGGTTGGCTGCAACTGCGATGTCACATATTTGACTGGATTTATGCAAGAGTGGATCTAGGTTGGCCTCGACAAGGCGCAAGAGAGTTAACCGCATCTGTTAGCCCGCAGGTGCTAGTGAGGCTCTGGAAACGCGGAGTTGAGGGAGAGGTCTATTTCCGCAGAAGCGGATAGAAGGCCACAGATTGCCTCTACAGGTACGGAACCTGGAGAACATATGCGGGCCTGGGGGATTTAAGTGATTTCCGCAGAAGTAGAGGATTTACCACAAAAGCGGTTCTACAAGTGCGGATATTTGGCCGCCGATGCGAAAAGCCTGGGCAGAATGTTTAAAAACAAGGGTTCGCTCTTTTGGCTTCATTTTAAAATTTTGAGCTCGGGTTTTGGCAATTCTTGAGAGGATTTTTGAGGGGATTCTTGAGGTAAGTCCCTTGTACACGTTTTTGATTAATAATCTTATTTCCCCATTGATTTCCCTCCCTAGTTGGTATGTATTTAAGGTGTAAATTGGGGGTTTGAGGCTATGGATTTAGAGGGTTTGATTTGGGGATTTGGGTGTCGACTTGGTGTCGAATTTTGACTAAATTGGTATGGTTGGACTTGTGGTTAGATGGGCTTTCGAGTTTTGTGACTTTTGTCATATTTCGAGACATGTGCCCCGGGGGTCAGCTTTGAACTGATTTATGATTTTTGATTAATAATTTCGTATTTTTCTAGTAAAATTTATTCCTATACTATGTTGATTGTATTGTACTGTTTGTGGTTATATTCGGACATTTTGAGGCCGATTTACGAGGCAAAGGTGTGTTGGAGTAGAGATTTGCTCAGATTGAGGTAAGTAACAGTACTAAATTTGGTTCTGAGGGTTTGAAACCCCAGCTTTTGTGTCATATGTTTGGTTTTGAGGTGACACACATGCTAGATGACGAGCATGTGGGCGTGCACCGTAAGAATTGGGACTTAGTCCATTCCATGGAATTGTATAAATGGTTAATCTGTTGATATCTTTAAATTCTTCACGTGATATAAAAATTGAGTTGCAAGTCCTGTTAGAAATCATGCTTAGGCCACGTGCTAGTACCGAAAGGGCCCTTAGAGGCCGTGCTACCTGTTAAATTGTCTCCTAAATTGCTGTTGTACTCAATCCTTGTTTCACTTGCATATCATATCTCAGTCCCTTTTATTCCCTGTTGATATATTACATCATTTCTGTTTAGGCTAATTTCATGATTTTTGAGAGCCCGAGCGACTAGAGAGGATGGTGACTGAGTTGGGTCCCGAGTGCCGAATTGTGAGTGATATATGTATATATGTGGATCAGATTGTTCGCTGCAGCGAGTCTTATAGATGTATATGTGTGGATCGGGTTGCATGCCGCAACGAGCCTTATGTCTATATATATGGGGTCGGGCTGCACGCCGCAATGTGTTTCATTTATCTATGCCATGGTTGACTTGATATAGAGCTTGGGTTGAAGGAGCCCCTCCAGAGTGTTTGCACACCCCCAGTGAGCACATGTACCTACTGAGTGCGAGTGCCGAGTGTTGAGTGAATGAGAGGGCTGAGTGACTGTGGCCTTGAGAGGATACATTTGATTTCATTATTGTTGCACTTAGCTGGCATGTATCACTGTCTTGAAATTTCTGAAAGAACTTACACTCTATTTCAGTTGAACTTGACATAAAATTAATGTTTTGGCCTTAATCGTCGAACTGGAAAGCATGCTACCTTCATATGTTAAAATCATTGTAATTGAACTATAACTGTGAAGCTCGTCACTACTTTCAGTTCTTTATTTAGTCTTGTTACTTACTGAGTTGGTTGTACTTACGCTACACCCTGCACTTCGTGTGCAGATCCAGGTATTTCCAGACACGGTGGGTGTTGATATCCTCGCGCTGTTGATCTTCTGGAGAATTCAGGGTAGCTGCCGGCATTTCACATACCTTGTCTCTCCTTCCTTATCTTTCCGCTTATTGTATTTAGTTTCAGATTATATTAGACACTGTTTTCCAGACTTGTGATGTATAGATGCTCATGTACTTAGTGACACCTCGATGTTGGGTATTTCCACGTTATGTTTTGGACTTTATATTATGTTTATGAGAAGTGTTATCATTTAAACTATTTTAAATACATTTTCTATTAAGTGTTGGAGTTATTTCATAAATGTCAGCTTGCCTAGTACCACGATAGGTTCCATCATGACAGGTTAGGATTTTGGGTCGTGACAAGTTGGTATCAGAGCCTAGGTTACATAGGTCTCACGAGTCATGAGGAGGTTTGGTAGAGTCTTGCGGATGGTACAGAGAGGTTTGTACTTATCTTTGAGAGGCTATCGAACCTTTATGAAATTTCACATTCTTGTATTCTTGTCATGCAGATTTGTTGATTCCAGTAACTACCAAGCAAGATGGACAACCACCAGGACCACAGCTAGGGCCATGAGATCCCAAGGTCGCGGTAGAGGAGCACATTTTAGATATGGCTGAGCTAGTGGGGCCAGCTCAGGCACCAGCCATGCCCATTGTGATTTCAGGCCTTCTGGAGGCTTTGGCCCAGATATTGACAGCTTGTAGTGTCCTTGCTCTGGTGGTTTCAGCTCAGGCCACACCATCCACTTCTCAGGCCGAGGAAGGCACTCATACCCCCGCTGCCCGTACTCCAGAGCAGGTGGTGCAGGGACTTCAGACACCGGGGGTACTACCAGCCTAGCAAGTTACAGCTTCTCAGGCCTAGTGGTCCCAGTTATGACCGATGATGAGTAGAGGAGAATTGAGAGATTTGGGAGGCTTCAGCCTCCATCATTTGGCGGTGCTGAGTCGGAGGATTCCTAGGGTTTCTTGGAAAAGTGCCAGCGGATTCTTCGTACATCAGGTATTCTGGAGACCAAAGGGGGTCTCGTTCACTACTTTTCAGTTCACTAGAGCTGCCTTCAGATGGTGGGAGGCTTATGAAAGGTTCATGCCGAGCGGTGCAACACTATGTTAGGAGTTCTATGTTATCTTTTGGGAGAAGTTCGTGCCGCAGTCTCGCAGGGAGGAGCCATATAGAAAGTTTGAGAAACTGCAACAGGAGGGCATATTTGTGACACAGTATGAGATGAGGTTTTTTAAGTTGGCTCATCACACAGTTTTGTTGGTTCCCACTGATGGGGAGAGGATTAGGAGGTTCATTGATAGCCTCACATATCATCTGTTGTTGCTTATGACTTGGGAGAGGGTGTCTGATGCTACTTTCTACGAGGTGGTCGACATTGCTCGGTAGATAAAGATGATCCGGAGTCAGGATTAGGGTGAGAGAGAGGTCAAGGGGCCTCGTGGATCGAGTAGTTTCCGCAATGTTCCTTCTGGGGGTCAGTTCCACTACGGTAAGGGTCGTTATTATAGGCATGCTCAGATGGCTTGTCCAGTTCACCATGGTGCATCATCCAGACATGTTTCATACAGTTCTCATCTGGGTCAATCATCTCTCAGTACCCTTCCAGCTTAGAGTTCATCCCATGCTCCATCGATTCAAAGTTCATCTATGCAAGGTCCTTCTAGCTGTTATCCCGGTGCTCGGGGCTCCGTTCAGTCCCTGCCACCATTGTTAGATTGGAGTTTCTACAAGTGTGGGGAGCTTGGTCATATCAAGAGGCAGTATCCCCTCCTCTTGGGAGGTTCAGCTCAGTAGAGGAGTCAGAGTCCCCTCCTGTTGGGAGGTTCAGCTCAGTAGAGGAGTCAGACTACGACTTCAACAACAATTACTTCACCACAACCCCATCCAACTCGGGGTAGGGCACAGTCAGATAGGGGTCGCCCAAGAGGGAGAGGCCTATCAGGTGGAGGCCGGGCCTGATTCCATGCTATTCCTACTAGACCAGATGTTGTTCCTTCAGATGCAGTGATCACATGTCCTATCTCAGTATGCTATAGGGATGCCTCTATATTATTTGACTCTGGTTCCACTTATTCGTATGTCTCATCATATTTTTCTCCTTATTTGGATATGCCCTGTGAGTCCTTAGTTTCATCTATTCACATATCTACGCCAGTGAGCGATACTATTGTTGTGGACCGTGTATATCGGTCATGTGTAGTGACTATTAGGGGATTGGAGACTAGGGTGATCTCTAATTGCTTAGTATGGTAGAATTCAATGTGATCTTAGGTATGGATTGGTTGTCTCCATGTCATGTTTTCTAGATTGCCATGCTAAGACCGTGACGTTGGTGATGCCAAGGTTTCCAAGGATTGAGTGGAGAGGTTCTCTAGACTACGTTCCTAGCAGAGTGATTCATATTTGAATGCCCAGCAGATGATTGGGAAGGTTTCCTTATCTTGTTTGGCCTTTGTAATGGGTGTTGGTGCTGATTACCCTACTATTGATTATGTTCCAGCGGTGTGAAATTTCCCGGATGTGTTTCCTGCAGACTTGTCGGGCATGCCGCCTGACAGGGATATTGACTTGGTGCCGGGCACTTAGCCTATTTCTATTCCGCCGTATCATATGGCACCGAATGAGTTGAAGGAATTGAAGGAGCAACTTCAGGAATTTCTTGTTAAGGGATTTATTAGGCCTAGGCTGTTTATGAAGAAGAAGCATGGTACTATGCGGATGTGCATCAATTACATGCAGTTGAATAAAAGTACAATCAAGAAAAAATGTCTTTTTCGGTGCATTAATGATCTATTTAAAGACATTATTCAGGACCCGTTATGGTCATTATGAGTTCTTCGTGATGTATTTTGGGCTAACCAACACCCCATCAACATTCATGCATCTGATGAACATTGTATTTCAGCCTTATCTCAACTCGTTTTTCGTAGTGTTCATTGATGATATCCTGGTGTACTCTCGTAGCCAGGAGGAGCACACCCAACATTTGAGGATTGTGTTACATCGGTTGAGGGAGGAGAAACTTTATGCCAAGTTCTCCAAATGTGAGTTTTGGATTAGTTCAGTGGAATTCTCGGGGGCACGTGGTGTCCATTGAGGGGATTCAGGTAGATCCGAAGAAGATAGAGGCAATTCAGAGTCGGCCCAGACCATCCTCAGCTACGGAGATTCAGAGCTTTCTCAGCTTGGCCAGTTATTATCTTCGCTTAGTGGAGGGTTTCTCGTCTATTGCATCGCCTTTGACCAAGTTGACCCAGAAGGGTGCTACTTTCAGGTTGTCAGATGAGTGTAAGGAGAGCTTTCAGAAGCTCAAGACTACCTTGACCACAACTCCAGTACTAGTTGTATGTTCAACTTCTGGTTGTTATACAGTGTATTGTGATGCTTCTCGAGTCGATATCAAATGCGTTTTGATGCATTACGGTAGAGTAATTGCTTATGCTTTGCGTCAGTTGAAGCCCCTTGAGAAGAACTACCCCGTCCATGATTTGGAGTTAGCTGCCATCGTTCATGCATTGAAAATTCGGAGGAATTACCTCTACGATGTATCTTGTGAGGTGTTTACAGATCATCAGAGTCTCCAACACTTGTTCAAACAGAAATATCTATGTTTGAGGTAGCAGAGATAGTTGGAGCTGCTAAAGTATTATGATATCACTATTCTGTATCATCCCGTGAGAGATAATATGGTGGCCGATGCCTTGAGCAGAAAGGCGATGAGTATGGGTAGCCTTGCATTCATTCTTGTTGGTGAGATACCTCTTACAGTTGATGTTCAGGTCTTGACCAACCAGTTCGTGAGATTAGATGTCTTGGGGCCAAGTTAGGTTCTAGCTTGTGTGGTATTTCAGTCTTCCTTATATGATCGCATAAGAGAGCGCCAATATGATGATCCTTATATGCTTGTCCTTAAAAACTCGGTTCAACATGCTGATTCTAGAGATGTTACTATTGGGGATGATAGGGTGTATTGAGTATCCAGGGCCGGATTTGTGTGCCTAATGTAGATGGGCTATGTAAGTTGATTCTTGAGGAGGCCCACAGTTCACGGTATTCCATTCATCCGGGTATCACGAAGATGTAGCAGGACTTGAGGTAGCATTAGTGGTGGAGAAGAATGAAGAAGGATATAGTGGCGTTTGTAGCTTGGTTCCTCAAATGTTAGTAGGTGAAGTATGATCATCAGAGACAAGGCAGATTTCTTCACAGGTTTCACAGGTTAGAGATTCCAGAGAGGAAATGGGAGCGTATCACCATGGATTTTGTAGTTGGACTCCCACAGACATCGAGGAAGTTCGATGCTATTTGGGTGATTGTGGATTGGTCGACCACTTTCAGCTCTTTATTTAGTCTTGTTAAAATCACTGTAATTGAACTATAACTGTGATGCTCGTCACTACTTTCAGTTATTTATTTAGTCTTGTAACTTACTAAGTTGGTTGTACTCACACTACACCCTGCACTTCGTGTGCAAATCCAGTTGTTTTTGGACACGGTGGGTGTTGATTTCTGCGCATTGTTGATCTTCTGGAGAATCTGAGGTAACTCTCGGCATTTCGCAGACCTTATCTTTCCTTCCCTATCTTTCCGTTTATTTTATTTAGTTTCAATTTTTATTACACAATATTTTCCAGACTTGTGATGTATGGATGCTCATGTACTCAGTGACGCACCGATGTTGGGAATTCCCGCATTGTGTTTTGGACTTTCTATCATGTTTATGAGAAGTGTTATCATTTAAACTGTTTTAAATCTGTTTTTGTTAAGTGTTGGAGTTATTTCATAATTGTCGGCTTGCCTAGTACCACTATAGGCACCATCACGACATGTTAGGATTTTGGGTTGTGACACTTTGGTATCAGAGCCTAGGTTACATAGGTCTCACGAGTCATGAGCAGGTTTAGTAGAGTATTACGGATCGGTACAGAGACATCTTTATTTATCTTCGAGAGGGTGCCGAACCCTTAGGAAATTTTACATACTTGTACTCTTGTCATGCAGAGTTGTTGATTCCGGTACTAAACTACTATATTCTATTCTCTCATAGATGGTGAGCATACATGCTACACAGTGGGATGGACAACCACCAGTACCACGAGCTAGGTCCATGAGAGGCCTAGGTCTAGGTAGGGGTGCCGAGAAGGGCAGACGTGCAACTCGTATGGAAGCTAGGGAAATACCTGGAAATCCACTCGCTACTCCAGCTTAAGAGCAAGTTCCAGATATGGCTAAGCCAGTGAGTCCATCTGAGGCACCAACCATGCCCATTGTGATTCCAAGCCTTCAGGAGGCTTTGGACCATATATTGACGGTTAGATCTATTGGGTGATTTCGGACTTAGGAGCGTGCTCGGATTGTGATTTGGAGGTCCGTAGTGGAATTAGGCTTGAAATGGTGAAAGTTATATTTTTGGAAAGTTGATCGGGAGAGAACTTTTTGATATAAGGGTTGGATTCCGATTCAGGAAGTTGGAGTAGGTCGGTGGTGTCATTTTTGATTTGTGTGCAATATTTGGGGTCAATCAGACGTTATTTGATAGGTTTGAGCATCGTTTGAAAAAAATGGAAGTTCAAAGTTAATTAGGCTTGAATCTATGTGCGGTTCTTGTTTTTGATGTTGTTCGAGGTGATTTGGGGACTCAACTAAGTTCGTATCGTGTTTTAGGACTCGTCAGTATGTTTGGTTAAGGTCTCGGGGGCCTCGGGTTAATTTCAGACGGTTAATTGATCAAAAATGGGACTTAGTGCATTGCTGAAGCTGGAGCTCTTCTGGTGTGATCATGCGAGGGGTTGGCTACAGGTGCGATGCCGCAAATGTAGCTCGATTTATGTAGGAGCGGAGCTAGGTTGTCCTGGGCATAGTACAGGTGCAAGAGGTTAACCACAGGTGCGAACCCGACTGTGCGAGCGATGCTCCGCAAATGCGGAGTTGAGGGAGAGTCCTGTTTTCGCAGAAGCGGATAGAAGGCTGCAGAACCACTTTCATAGGTACAGAACTTGGAACGCAGATGCGGGCCTGGGGGATTTAAGAGATTTTGGCAGAAGCAGAGGATTTACCGCAAAAGTGGTTCCATAGGTGCGAATATTTGGCCACAGGTGCGAAAAGCTTGGGCAGAATATTTAAAAACAAGGGTTCGCAATCTTGGCTTCATTTTAACATTTTGAGCACGTGTTTTGGCAATTCTTGAGAGGATCTTTAAGGGGATTCTTGAGGTAAGTAACATGTGCTTGTTTTTGATCAATAATCTTGTTTCCCATTTGATTTCCCCCCTAGTTGGTGTGTATTTAAGGTGTAAATTGGGGGTTTGAGGCTAGGGATTTGGAGGGTTTGATTTGGTGATTTGGGTGACGACTTGGTGTCGGATTTTGACCAAATTTGTATGGTTGGACTCGTTGTTAGATGGGCTTTCGGGTTTTGTGAATTTTGTTGGATTTCGAGGCATAGGCCCAGGGGCCAGCTTTGAGCCGATTTCTAATTTTTTATTTTCGTATTTTTCTAGTGAAATTGATTCTTTTAGCCCTTCTTGATTGTATTGTACTGTTTGTGGCTAGATTCAGGACGTTTGGAGTCCGATTTGCGAGTGTGTTGTAGTAGAGATTTGCTCGAATTGAGTTAAGTAACAATTCTAAATTTGGTTCTGAGGGTTTGAAACCCAAGATTTTGTGTCATGTGTTTGGTTTTGAGGTTACACACAACTAGGTGAAAGGCGTGGGGGCGTGTACCATAGGAATAGGGACTTGGTCCATTCCATGGAACTGTATAGATGGTTAATCTGTTGATACCTGTAAATTCTTCACGTGATATAGAAATTGAGCTGTAAGTCCTGTTAGAAATCACACTTAGGCCACATGTTGGTACCGACAGGGACCTTAGAGGACGTGTTACCAGTTAAATTGTCTGCTAAATTGCTATTGTACTCAGCCTCCATTTTACTTGCATATCAAATCTCACCCTCTTTTAATCCTAGTTTATATATTACATCATTTCTGTTTGGGCCAATTTTCATGATTTCTTCGAGCCATACGGACTGAAGAAGTTGGTGACTGAGTGCTGAACTGTGAGTGATATATGTATATATGTGAATCGGGTTGCACGGTGCAATGAGACTTATATATATATATATGTGTGTGTGTTTGTGTGTGGATAAGGTTTCTATAAGGCCTCCTAAAAGTTTTCCAAGAAATTCAAAGTTTTGTGATGCCGAGCGGTACAGACGTTTTAGTTGAAGAATGCACTGAGGAGTTGATGAAACTTTTTGGCAGAAGAAGGTAATTCTGCGGTCTGTTTGTCTACCGCATAACTATTTTGTGGGTCGCGTAATCATCGCAGAGTTGAGCAGGGAGTTTGCACTGAGGAGTTGATGAAAATTATTGGCAGAAGAAGGTAATTCTGCGGTCTGTTTGCGACCATAAAACTATTTTGTGGGCCGCGTAATCATCGCAGAATTGAGTAGGGAGTTTGTCAAATTTTGAAGGTCGTTTTGCGGTCCATTATATGATCACATAGTTGTTTCGCGATCGCATTAGTGGTTTGCAGACCACAGACCTGTCCCAGACTGCAGACCTGTCCCAGACCGATCCAGTGCAACCTAGCTTTTGGGCATCATTTTCGTGGTCCATTTTTCGGACTGCATGTCTGTTCTACGATCCATTCTACGACCGCAAAATTATGTTTGGAGGGTTCATTTTTCCTATTTTTAACCCGACCCCACTTTGATAAATAGCCCTTGGGGCTTATTTTGGGACATTTATTTGTTGAGAGAGAAAAAGAACATTTTAGACAGAGAAGGAGGAAACCTAACGTTCTAGTCACATATTCTTGCACCAATCTTCAAGAATCAAGAAAAACCAATCACTAGATTATTATCTATCCGGGTAAGTCCTACTCCTAAGCTTTCATGCAAGAGATTACGAGTTATATAAATATTGTGGGGTTGGAAATAGGCTATGCATGTGACAATAGGTTATAGTATGTGGGGTTAATGAACCATTTTAGGTAGTTCTTGTTGAAATTGGTTGAGGGAGGAATGGATTACCATTCTAGAGCTTTATAGTCAATTTTTCATGCTAGGTGTTTCCTAAGAGAGTTACACCATGTGAATCCTTCAAATTATTATTCAACTTTCGCTATCTTCCTATAGATTGTTATTGCTAGAAGTGTTGGGAAATTGTAGTAACTTAAGGAAAGCTCAAACAAGGTATGTTGGCTAAACTCCTCTTTTAGAATTGGACCCCCACACTGGCCTTGTAAGTTCCAGATTGCTCAGTATAAATTGATTATCTCGAATAAGCCTTGATTCAAATGATATATGCGTTCAGTTTGTATTCTAAACGTTCTTATATGTTGAGTTCCTATTCGACAAGGTGATTAAGCATGTGTTGTGTGTTAATATGTTATAATTTGAATTTTAATTCTAATGAAAACTAACATGTCCAATTGTGCAAGAAATCACATGTGTCAAAGACCCTTAATTTGGTTAGTTGCTTGAATGTGTATTTAAAGTCTCGAATAGAAATGCCTTGTTGTTAATAATCTATAAGGATGCTTGAAAGTAAAATAAGTGGGTTGGATATATAAACTACGGCCAGCGTGCTAAGAATGGAAGTCATACTTGTGGTCAATGGTGCCGCGTAAATGAAATGATGTGAGAAAAGTTTATGAAATAGGCCTTGATTCAACTGTTCCAAAATGACTCGAAAATGGAATTGTCTAAAAGCTTATATACCCAAGTTATGCCCATATGTGGCTATTTTAATTAATGTTGTGCTTTGTAAGTACTTCCAATGTCTTTGAGCTCGTATGTCTTCATGAGTAGAAATTGTGTACTGCCCCTTTTTGGAGAAAAGTATCTCAAAACAAATGATGTGTTACATGTTCATGATTTTAACGTGTGCTTCGATTGCCAATGATTTTACCCCACTTCTTGGAAATAAATCCATTGCGTTTCAAGTTTTTACTTCTAATGAACTTGAAGTTGTGATTTTCGTGAATTTTATTTGTTGATATTTACAATGATGACCCAGGAAAGTGAATAAATGAAAATGTGAAATATAGCCAAGTGTGCATAATGATATTATAATTGTGCCAACTAGTGCCAATGAATTGTAAGGATATGAAAGAAGTATGAACTGAGATGATTTATAGAAAAGGGTGATGGTATATCGGTACTAAAGATCTCCCAACCTAAAAATATGGAAATTTACTTGAAAACTTATGTGGTTCTTAACTTGAAGTTTTGGGTATTGTTTGAGGCTTCTATTGATTTCATGATTGTTCTCCCGTGTACTATTATTCATTCTACTGAGATGGTGTTTAGTTATACATACTAATACTATTCAACAGTACTAACATCCCCTTTGCCGGGGGCGCTGCATCTTTAATGGATGCAGGTGGTTCCACAACAGGCAATATTTATCAGTGATAGCAGTACACCCTCCTCCCAGCAGCCTTGGTGAGCCCCATCTCTTTCCGCGGTTATACATTTTTTTGTTTATTATATTATCACATTTTGAGGTATAGCCAGAGCCTTGTTTCCGGCACTACTATCGTACTCTTTGTAATTATTAGAGGCTCTGTAGACATAGTGTGGGTTGTATATGGGTGTTGGGAAAGTCAAACGAGTTATGTTGTGTTTGAACAATTTATTCCACTTTAGCCTATGAAAATGTGCATATTTTGAGACATAAAAAAATGAAGTAACTAATGGGAATGATTTGGTAGTGTATACAAGATCTCCCTATTGCCTAATTAATGTGAATATGTTTTCTCTTTGTCACGAGTGAGTCTGGATAAAAAGTATCTAACAGGCTTGCTCGGTCGAGTTCACTCGGTTGAGCGTCGGTCGCGCTCCCCGAGTTTGGGACATGACAAACTTGGTATCAGAGCCTAAGGTTTTAAAGTGTCCTAGGATGTCTCGGGGCTGTGTCTAGTAGAGTCCTTCTTATCGGTGTGTTGTTGACCACATCTATAATTAAGAGGCTACTTGGGCATTTAGTGTCACGACCCCAAATCCAAACCGGTTGTGATGGCGCTTATCGTGGAACTAGGCTAGCCAACTATCGCATGTTCGCAATTTCTTTTGAAAATCCCAATAAGGTTTCAAGCATTTAATAAAATATACAGAAATTACTGAATGTAATAGGCCAATATACAACGCCACCAACCCCAAAACCCGGAGCCAACAAGTCATGGGCATCTAGATGAATAAGCCAAAATATACTATTATAATACAAAAACTCCGAATGAAAGCTAGATACAACAAGAAGGGAAAACAGAGATGCTGCGGACACTGAGCAACTACCTCTATATCCCGCGATCCGTATCCGCACGGAATAAATGGCTAAGGCTCGATATCTGCACCTGAATCTACACATAGAGGTGCAGGGAGTAATGTGACTATGCCAACTCAGTAGTAATGAAAATAAATCAAGTCTAAGTAGCAAGGAAACACATAAAATCAATGCCATCAAGTCACAGTATACACAACCTTAATTTCCAATTGTATAAACATAGATATACGAAATCATCATGCCTAGAAATCAACTTCAGAAAAAGTCCTTTAAAGAATGCACATTTTTAACAACTTTAAAACGAAGGATTTGTATGCAAATTAATGTAGTAAAATCATAAGTAGCCCCTCGAGAAAAAACATGTATCATAATCAGCCCCTCAGGCATGCCTCACAATCACTCAGCACCTCACAATCACTCAGCACCTCACAGTCACTCATGCCTCCCAATCACTCATCACTCGGCACTCGGTGTGCTCACTGGGGTGTGTACAGACTCCAGAGGGGCTCCTTCAGCCCAAGCGCTAATATCACTCAGCACCTCACCATCACTCTTGTCCCTCAGCCACACTTAGCAGAACCACTCAAAAGGCCCCTCGGGCGAATCAGTAAAAATAGGGTACTCGACCCAAAACATCATTTTAATGCTCATGTAGTGTAAATCAGGCTGAGTTTCGACAAACAGTATGCACAATAATGCTAAGTGAAATCATCAACAAATATTGAGGAAAACAACAGTAAAAAGTCCCCAAGGGGTCTAAATAGATCGACACGAGGCCCCAAACACGACTTATAGCCCAAATATTTCACAAATCTTTAGAACATAACTTAATATAAGGTCTTGAGTAAAATATACAACTCATTAGTTGCTGCGGAGAAGACCTAGTCCAATCCAAAAATCAGTATGCGCCACATACTCGTCATCCGACATGTGCGCCTTTCTAAAATCAGTGAGAAATATGTAGTCCGGGGTTCCATACCCTCAGGACAAGATTTATAACCATTACTTACCTCTACCGGACCACAACACTAGTCCGCAATGCTCTTGCCCCTCGAATTGGCTCCCGATTGCTCCGAATCTAGCCAAACCAGTTTAACATCATCAATATATAACCAAGGAACACAACCAAATCGAAAAATACCAAATAATACAAGAATTTGAAATTCGGCCAAACCCAAGCCCCGGGCCAACGTCTTGAAATTCGAAATTTTTACATCATTAGAATTCTCGTCCTCCCACGATTCTACTCATACTAAAATCATCACAATCGGATCACAATTGCCTACCCAAAACCTCAAAAGAAATTCCAATTCTCTACCCCCTTCTTCCAAACATTTTCCTACTTAAATCCTTAAATTTTCAAGCCTAATCCGAAAAAAATAGCATAGGAACGATGTTAGTAACCAAAGAACTTACCTTTACTGAAGAATCTCGAGTTTCATTCTCCAAATTGCCTTCAACGAACTCCTCCCGCATGCAAAAATGGTGAAAATAAGAGAATTTTTGCGGAGGACCTTTATGTACTGTTTCTGCTAGTCATTTCCGCACCTGTGGACCCGCACCTGCGGAATCCCACTTAACGGACCAATTCTGCACCTGCGGCCACTCCTCCGCACCCGCGGCTTCGCAGGTGTGGCCAAAACTTCGCACCTGCGGAAAAATCCCCTGCCTAGCCTTTTCGCACCTGCGACATCGCACCTACGGCTGCCCGACCGCAGGTGCGGTCAACACCAGAACTTGCACACCAGCAGCTATTGCTGTAATTTTCAAGTTCAAAAACCCCGCCAACCATCCGAAATCAATCCCGATCCCCTCGGGGCCCCAACCAAACATACCAACACACCCCATATCATTATTCCAACTTATTCGAACCTTCGAAACACCAAAAACAACACAAAAACACCAAAATTACATCAAATTCAAGCCTATGAACTTTGAAACTTCCAAATTTTGCCAACTACGCCGAAACCAACCAAAACACCTCCGATTGCCCTGAAATTTTGCAGACACATCCAAAATGACAGTACGAACCTGCACCAACTTCCAGAATTCCATTCCGACCCCGATTGGTTATTTTCCACTCGACCGGAAATCGCCAAAAACTAACTTTGGCCAATTCAAGCCTAATTCTACATCGGACATCACAAAAATATTCTGAACACTCTCCTAAGTACCAAATCACTTAACGAAGCTATCCGAGCTATAAAATCCGCATTCCGAGGTTATTTACCAATAAGTGAACTCTCAGTTGACTTTCTCAACTATTAGGCTACTTTAAGAGACTAAATGCTTCAATTCTCACCATAACCACTCTGGACCCAAACCAATTGACCCATCACAACAAAAACAGGCTACGAATATGTAACAAATGCAGAAATGGGGGAAACAGGGTAAATCTCACGGAACGACCCGTGGCATCCTCCACCGGCTGCCCTTCCACTGAACCTTCACTGAAACTATATCCTTGGACCTCAGCTTCCTGACCTGTCGACCCAAAATAGCCACTGGCTCTACCTCATATGACATATCACCCTCGAGCTGAACCGTGCTTAAGTCCAAAACATGGGAAGGGTCACGAACATACTTCCGGAGCATCAAAATATGGAATACTGGATGAATACTCGATAAACTGGGAGGCATAGCAAGCCTATAAGCCACCTCCCCAACCCTCTGAAGCACCTCAAATGGCCCAATCAACCTGGGACTCTGCTTGCCTCTCTTCCCGAATCTCATGACACCCTTCCTGGGTGACACCTTCAGCAGCACCTTATCCCCAACCATGAAAAACACATCTCGGACCTTCCGGTCCACATAACTTTTCTACCTAGACTGCGCCGTGCGAAGCCGCTCCTGAATCAACTTTGCCTTACTCAAATCATCCTGAACCAAGTCTGTGCCCAACAGCTTAGCCTCGCCCGACTAAAACCAACCAACCGAAGACCTGCACCTCCTACCATATAAAGACTCATACGGAGCAATTTGAATACTCGACTGATAGCTGTTATTATATGCAAACTCCGCTAGTGGCAGATAAACTGGTCCCATGAACCACCAAAGTCAATCACACAAGCACGCAACATATCCTCCAAAATCTGAATGGTGAGCTCCGACTGCCCGTCGGTCTGAGGATGAAACGCTGTGCTCAGCTCAACCTGAGTACCCAACTCTCTCTGCACGGCTCTCCAAAACTAGGATGTGAACTGAGTGCCTATGTCGAAAATGATAGAAACCAAAACCCCATGCAATCAGACAATCTCCCTGATTTAAATCTCAGCTAACCTCTCCGTAGAATACGTAGTACCAACAGGAATGAAGTGTGCGGACTTGGTCAGCTGATCCACAATAACCCATATAGCATCAAACCTCCTCGAAGTCCGTAGGAGTCCAACAACGAAGTCCATGGTGATTCGCTCCCACTTCCACTCCGGAATATCAAACCTCTGAAGAAATCTGCCTTGTCTCTGGTGCTCATACTTGACCTGCTGGCCGTTGAGATACCAAGCCACAAAATCTACAATATCCTTTTTCATCCTCCTCCACTAATAATGCTGCCTCAAATCCTGATACATCTTCGCGGCACCCGGATGGATGGAATACCCGAACTATGAGGCTCTTCTAGAATCAAATCTCGAAGCCTATCTATATTGGGCACGCAAATCCGTCCCAGCATCCTCATGACCCCATCATCACCAATAACCACATCCCTGGCATCACTGCGACGGACCCTGTCCTGAAGACAAGAAAATGTGGATCATCATACTGGCATTCTCTAATTTGATCGTAAAGAGAAGACCTGGAGGCTACACAAGCCAACACCCGTGGGGGCTCTGATAGATCCAATCTCACCAACTGACCTGCTAAGGCCTGAACATCAAGGGCTAATGGCCGCTCTGCTACTGGAAGGTAGGCTAGACTCCCCAAACTCTCTGCTCTGCGACTCAAGTCATCGGCCACTACATTGGCCTTCCCCGGATGATATAAGATAGTGAGGTCATAATCCTTGAGGAGCTCTAACCATCTCCTATGACGCAAATTCAAGTCCTTCTGCCTCAGTAGATACTGTAAACTACGATGATTAGTGAAAATCTCACACTACACTCCATACAAATAGTGCCGCCAAATCTTCAAGGCATGAACAATGGCAGCTAACTCAAGATCGTGCACTGGATAATTCTTCTCGTGCATCTTCAACTGTCTGGACGCGTAGGAAATCACCCTACCGTCCTGCATCAATACCACTCCCAAGCCAACTCTGGAAGCATCACAATAAATTATGTAAGAACCCGAACCAACAGGCAAAACTAGTACTAGAGGTGTAGTCAATGCTGACTTGAGCTTCTGAAAGCTCTCCTCTCACTCATATGACCATTTGAATGGAGCACCCTTCTGGGTCAATCTGGTCAAAGGAGAAGCAATATAAGAGAGTCCCTCTACAAAGTGACGGTAATAACCCGCCAAACTAAGGAAATTCCTGATCTCTGTAGCTGAGGACGGTCTGGGCCAACTCTGCACCGCCTCTATCTTCTTTGGGTCAACATAAATCCCCTCACTAGATACCACGTGCCCCAATAAGGCTACTAAACCAAGCCAAAACTTACATTTGGAGAATTTTGCATAAAGCTTCTCCTCCCTCAACCTCTGTAACACAACTCTCAAATACTGAGCATGCTCTTCCTGGCTACGAGAATAGAACAGGATGTCATCAATGAACACAATGACGAAGGAATCAAGATAAGGTTGAAACACGCTATTCATCAATTGCATGAATGCAGCTGGGGCATTGGTCAGCCCAAATTACATAACCAATAACTCAAATGACCATATCTGGTCCTGAAAGCAGTCTTCGGAATGTCAGAATCCCGAATCCTCAGCTGATGATACCCAGATCTCAAATCAATCTTGGAAAACACTCTGGCTCCCTGAAGATGGTCAAACAAATCATCAATGAGGGGCAAGGGATACCGGTTCTTCACCGTAACCCTGTTCAACTGCCGATAGTTAATACACATACGCATGGACCCATCCTTTTTCTTCACGAGCAACACCGGTGCACCCCAAGGTGACTGATCACGCTCAACTATGTCTTATAGAAAGACTAAACGGGCGCTGCAAATATAATC
>MDKI01080588.1:0-33361 GCA_005239505.1 Nicotiana paniculata | reverse complement strand
ACTTAAACATAGGAAAAAATCTTATATTCTAAGAATGTGAATATTTTTGTTGTTTTTACTTTTATTAAATAGAACCTATTAAGAGTAAGATAAAAATTTAACATATTAAGATAAGATATAACCTTAATACTTATAGCAAAATAGTATAGAATTTGGGTGTGGTCAAAAAATAGTTGTTCACATAGTGTATCAAGAATATATTTACTCTATGATTATACATCTTTATACACTTTTATGCAACTATATATATAATGTACTTCTTTGTATAAAAGTGTATAACATTTTATAAAAGTGTATAAGCATCTCTGACGAATTTTTTTTTACGATTTTCTCTTGTAATTCTTGTATAAATCATAATCGAAATTTAACAAGATTAGCATTAAAGGAGATGAGATTTTAGATTTCTCGTGTCTGTTTCTGCGTTTTGTAGTTATGATAGGTATGTATAAATCTGAAGATATAGAAAAAAATTAATTCAGTTAAGTATTGGTTATATAAGAAGACACGAATGCGTATTGACTGAGTGTCTCAATCAATGGTTACACAAACCAATTTTTGAATGTTTACACAAAGTGTTACTATAGTTTGTAATGGGAAAGAAAATATAACAAGATACACAAACTTTAATTTGGCAGCAACAATATCAAAAGGCATACATCTTATGAGCATGCCTTATTGAAATTTGGTTATACACTTGTAAACGTAAAAATTGTGCGAGGCATCCTATTTGGTCGCCCCCATTTAACCTATACGCATTTTTTTTTAAACTTTTAACTTGTACCCATTTTTTAAATAACTTCAGCCCCATTTTCCTCGCTGAGCTGAAGTTCGCCAGTTACAAAGACAAAACTTCAGCATACGGAGCTGAAGTTCCCCAGTTATAAACCAGTTACAAACTTCCCCAGTTATAAAGACAAAAGCTTCAGCTGTAGAGCTGAAGTTCGCGAGTTACAAAACAAAAACTTCAGCTCTAGAGCTGAAGTTCCCCAGTTATAAAGACAAAAACTTCAGCGCTAGAGTTGAAGCTCCCCAGTTACAAAGACAAAAACTTCAGGTCTCCCCAGTTACAAAGACAAAAACTTCAGTTCTAGAGCTGAAGTTCCCCAGCTATAAAGACAAAAACTTCAGAGCTGAAGTTCGCAAGCTACTTCAGGCTCGTCTACTATAATGCTGAAGTTTTGCGTGATTGTCTTTGCTACTTCAGCCCCGTATGCTGAAGTTATGCGAAAAAGTGGGTACACTTGCAAATTTTTTTACAAAGCGGGTACAAGTTAAAACTTGACACAAAAAGCGGGTACGGATACAAATTCCCCCTTGTAAACTTGTAACTGGGCTAAAAAGGTACCAAGTCAACTTATGGAGTGCATTATTCTGTAATTTTCTCATTCTGAAACCTAAAAAAAATTAATTACCATAACAGGACGTTGATTCTTCCCCACCATTACTTTTGATTAACATTTTCTGTAATCAAGAACAACGCGACGAAGAGATAGGTTCTCTAAAAATTAGGGCATGAATGTGTATTGACCGAGTGTCTCAATCAATGGTTACACAAACCAATTTTTGAATGTTGACACAAAGTGTTACTATAGTTTGTAATGGGAAGGAAATATAACAAGATACACAAACTTTAATTTGGCAGCAACAATATCAAAAAGCATACATCTGATTAGCACGCCTTATTGAAATTTGGCTATACACTTGTAAACGTAAAAATTGCGCGAGGCACCTTATTTGGTCGCCCCCATTTAACCTATACGCATTTTTTTTTTAAAATTTTAACTTGTACCCACTTTTTAAATAACTTCAGCCCCCTTTTCCTCGCTGAGCTGAAGTTCGCCAGTTACAAAGACAAAACTTCAGCATACGGGGCTGAAGTTCCCCAGTTATAAAGACAAAAACTTCAGCTCTAGAGCTAATGTTTCCCAGTTATAAACTTCCCCAGTTATAAAGACAAAAACTTCAACTGTAGAGCTGAAGTTCGCGAGTTACAAAACAAGAACTTCAGCTAGAAGTTCCCCAATTATAAAGACAAAAACTTCAGCTCTCCCCAGTTACAAAGACAAAAACTTCAGAGCTGAAGTTTGCAAGCTACTTCAGGATCGTCTACTATAATGCTGAAGTTTTACGTGATTGCCTTTGCTACTTCAGCCCCGTATGCTGAAGTTATGCAAAAAAGCGGGTACACTTGTAATTTTTTTACAAAGCGGGTACAAGTTAAAACGTGACACAAAAAGCGGGTACGGATACAAATACCCCCTTGTAAGCTTGTAACTGGGCTAAAAAAGTACCATGTCAACTTATGGAGTGCATTATTCTGTAATTTTCTCATTCTGAAACCTAAAAAAAAATTGATTACCATAACAGGACGCTAATTCTTCCCCACCATTACTTTTGATTAACATTTTCTGTAATCAAGAACAACGCGACGAAGAGATAAGTTCTGTAAAAATTAGGGCATGGAGTTTAATTTATCAACCAAAGCGTGACTGTTTTTAGGGGTTTGGTATAGTATTTTTGAATTTATGGTTTGGATTTACGGATTACTGATTGAATTCCGGATTTAACTTTTAAAATTTCTGGATTTCGGACTGGATATTGAATTCAATACTTCGGACTTTTGGATATCCGGAAAATCAAAAGAATTAAGGGGTATTATCACTTTTAACTCGCGCCAGAAACTATTACTATATTATATTTGGTGCTATCCATTTGATATTAGTCCATTATCCATATAGTCAATGCTAATAAGTCCAATACCCTACTCATGAGACATTAACTTATATATTTAATACTAATGTTAAGTTAATGTGACAATACTTTTTATTTGGACATGATTTTACTTATTCAATATCAATTCATATCGTCCTTATTAATATCTTTGTTGTATTTTCTTGATAATGTTGATGGATATTTTATTTGGGTGATTGTTGTGAGAATGAGAAAATATTAAGGCAATTTAATGGATATTCATATTTTTTAAGAAGAAGAAGAAGCTCAATTTATAGGCTCAAAATCCAAAATCTAAAATATTCAAACAAATTAATTTTAAACTCTACTTAAAATGTCTTATCCAATCCGAATATGTTAAATTATTATTTTCTCAATTCGAAAATCAAAAATCAAACCAAAATTTTTATATTCAATCCAAACTGCGCGAACACCCCGACCCTCGTTGTTATGGGTAATTTTATTGGATGCGATTTTGATGAGGGTGTTTGATCGGAAATAGTCCTAACAAGTTGTTCGCATGTTTAGATTTTGGACTTTGGACCAATGATTTTTATATATATATATTAAGGGCCTGTTTGTTCATAAGAATAATTTTTTTTTTCGAATTTCATGTTCAAAACATTACTTATTTATACATAAAACTGAATTTCGAAGATGAATTTCAAGTTTGAAAAAGTAAATAATATCTTTTTTCATGTTCAAATACCATTTTAACTTTTAAATATATTTTTCAACCTAACTTTAAAATTACTCTTTTCAAATCTCACATTTTTTTATGTCCAAACGCCTACTAAGAATCATAAATGTCAAAGGGATAAATTAAGGACTAAAATAAAGCAACCCAATACGTTAAAAGACCATTTAGATATTTTTTTCAAGAAAGGATATACTCCCACTATTTCAATTTACGTAAACGTATTTATCTGGACACGAAATTTAAGAATTATTTTTTTTGAATTTATAGTGTAAATGAAATCTATATATTTTGTGTAATTATAAATCACTATATAAAAATAAATTATTTTAAATATAAAAAGATGTAAAAACTAAAATAAAAATGAGTTCATATAAGCTGAAACGGAGGAGTGTATTATTTATAGAAAATATTGCAACGGAAACAGACAAGAAACTTTAGAAAAATGAGATAATTCAAAAGCGTCAATGTCTCGAAATAGTTGGGTACCATGACCCTTCTTTGCCATTTGTCACCTTATGGTTCTAGTAAGCACCATTATTTCATTGACTTTTCACAATTTTCTTTTTCCTACCGACGTTTCATAATTGTTTACCTATCTTGTTTTCGTTTTTAGTTTTTTATTCCGATAAATTGAATTTCTGCCGCGTAAAATTTATTAAAGAATGAAGTGTCATTTTCATTTACACCCTTCCCACGGTTCCACCACTAACTTTGACGTTGTATTACTCCTATACTCCCTTCCACAATAAATAATCAATTTGTTTTTAATATGTTTATTAAAAAAATATTAAATTTTATATAAAAATACTTAGTATAATTAAACTACCCTTAATTATATACTTAATATGAAAAGTAAGAAAATTTTTTAAGGATATGAACATAAGGGTAATTTTATAAAAAAATAAATTAAATTCTTTCTTGATCATATAAATGGACACTTATTTTATACCAAAATCAAAAAGTAAATTGGTCACTTATTCTGTGGACCGGAGGGAGTACTCTCTATCTTTCAACTTAGATGAGGTAGTCTAACTCGGCGGTACAGAATTAAAGAAAAAGAAACTTTTGAAACTTGTGGTTTTAAAAGTTTAATGGGTAAAAGTTTTGTAGGTCCATAATATTTATGTAGTTATAAAAAATTTTCACTAAGAATAAAATTGATAAAAGTAAAGAATTTAAAGTTAAATTATTTCTAAATTTAAAATGTTTCAATTATTTTGAAATATATTAAAAAGATGAGGAGTATTATACTATTCCATGGAGTTGTGTTGTGTAAAGTCGACATGAAATGAGAAGGACTGCGAAAGTATTTACACCAAAGTTGAATAAGCATTTAGTCAAAACCACACATTGGAATTGGATCCCTACACCTCACTACTCTTAGGCCTTAGCTCCATTCTAATCTCAAAAGAATTGAATACTCCATTTTCCTCTCCCATGGCGATTCTCATCTTCTTCTTTTTCATCAGTTTTATAGCTCCGTTTTCTTCTTCCCTTGAACACCATTCCCACTTCACCAAACAAAGTCTTGGCCAGAACACTACTTCTTCACTTCAATATTTGGAAGTCACTCGTCCATTGCCATTCGCTAATCTCACTCCTTCATGCACTTTTCATATTCTCACCCACAACTTCAGCAATACAATAGGTCTCCCACCCGTCTCCGTATTATACTCTCCTCCCTCCAATTGCTCTTGGACTCACGTATCTCTTCAGTTCAATGCTTCTTCCAAAGGTTTCCAATACGACCGTATCGCCGCCGTTTGGCTTGACGGTGCCGAGCTCCTCCGTACTAGCACCCCCGAACCTACTGATAACGGCGCTTTCTGGTCCGTTACTAAAGACGTTACCAGGTACTCCTCCATCCTCGTCAACGCGAATAAATCTCTCTCCGTCATGTTAGAAAATATGGTCAACGACATTTATACAGGCGTTTATCATGTTAATGTTACTTTCCTCTACTATGATGTTAAGCCTGTGGATAATCCAATAGAAATGGGAGCGAACAATTTGAAAAGTTCCTATGAAAAACCGGCAGATTTGATAATACCAATAACATCGGGAAATGGAAGTCAAGGATTTTGGTTCCGATTTCTAAACGAATCAGAGTTGCATGGACAGAGAGTTATTATTCCGAATAACACATATAAAGCTGTGATTGAAATTTATGTATCATCTCATGGGTATGATGAGTTTTGGTACTCAAATCCTCCTGATTCCTACATACAGAATAATAGTTTGACTACCCGAAGAGGCCACGGATCATACAGGGAAGTTTTGTTGAATATAGATGAGAATTTAGTAGGATCTGTGGTTCCATTCCCGGTGATTTTCACAGGTGGAATTAACCCTCTGTATTGGGAACCACTTGTTTCAATAGGGGCATTTGATCTTCCTTCTTATGACATTGACTTAACATCATTTTTGGGACTTTTACTTGATGGCCAAGATCACTTTTTTGGGCTTGGAGTTGCGGATAGTATCCCATTCTGGCTTGTGGATGCGAATTTGCACCTTTGGTTGGATAACAATGAAGTGCAGGCTAAAGCTTTTGATTTGGGTACTCCTAAGTTCAAGATTGAGCGGTCTTCGAGTTTTATAGGGTTGGATGGCTCATTTGAGGTTGAGTTGAAGAGGAAGAGCCAGATTTCTTCTTGGGTGAATTCATCAGCAGGCAATCTGACTACTATAGTTTCGCGAGAATTGAAGTTCAAGAACAAGATAAACTTTTATCTGAATGGAACTGAGAAGCACATTAAGCAAAAAGTGGAAGAAGAGATTGAAGTTAGAGTACTGTCTATTAGTGGAAGCACGATCTCTAAGACTAAAGTAAAGAGGAAATATCCGCTTACTATAACCAGTAAGACTTTGCCATCAACGGAGAATGGTACAAGCTTGATGCTTTCTGATTTGGACCACGAATGGAAGGAGAAGAAGAAGTTGGATGGAGGTTCTTCAAGCACTTTGACAAATCGGCAGCAATGCAACGGGTGGATGGTTGTTCAAGATCACAATGTCTTACATGGTGGAGCAACCACTCAACAGAGTTATTCTTATGAGGGTGAAGCTGGTTGCTATTTTCGAAGCATTACAGCAGCCAATGGCAAGCTTATGAATGACACTGCAAACAGTCTTTGTGAAGCTCCTTTGAAGTTTGGTTCATATTCTGCTTTGTGACACTCCGTTTGAAGAATCCTCTCTTGCCCTACAATCATCACGTGTGTAGCATTAGAGTAGATTTTGGTTCCTACTTTTCTGTTTAAATAGTTTGCCTGTACGATTTATGTTTTTGTGTGAAAGGTGCAGGCTTCAATAAGGGTGTGAGGTGTCTGGAAATGAACTTTATTTGATTATTTGCTTGATATAATTATCTTTCTTGCTTTCGCTTTGAGTCTGCTGAGTGTTTCTTGTCTTCTGGATATGCAGGAGGAGTAATTGAAGACAATCTCCTCTTGCAAATCTGTTCTCATATTTTGCTCCCGAAAGAAACAATAACAACAATGACAATAAAACAAAAATAAGTACTTCATGGTAGAGGCGGATCCAGCACTTAAATTTAATGGGTTCAGCTTTTAAGATTTTTAGTATTGTACTCGTTGTACTGTTAAAATTATTGGTTCAAATCATATAAATTCATACTCCAATGTCGGAAGTTGTGGGTTCAGTTAACCCCTAGCCTTCGGCTACGTTCATCCCTGCTCCATGGAATTATCTTGATATTTACGTGAAGACTTTGCAAGCATGAACATAACAGAGAAGGAAGCAATGGATCCATAACATAGTTAAAGGTTGCATTTATATCTTTCTAATCAAGTGTTCATTTTACCCACTGTAGATAACTGCCAAAAAGCGAACATCTTTCCGTCTTCAGAGACAAAATCACTTCCTTTTGGGAAGTATGTATTTGTATAAATTTGAATACTTCCTTCAGAGGAAATGAATGAATCAACATTCAGTAGAAAATTTGCTATAACTATCCTCTTTAAGTATGTATTTGTATAAATTTGAATACTTCTCCCTTGAGAGGAAATGAATGAATCAATGGGATACATTCAGAAGAAAATTTGCTATAACTTGTGAGAACTATGTTTTCTTTTCTCTCTTTCTCTCTACAGATAAACTGGAGATACAACTGTAAAATATACAAAACTGCTTAGGACTTTCATATTTTTGCAGTGTCTTTGGGGCGCCAAAAATCTTTCTTACCAACAAGAAACTGCTCTTGATGCAGAGTTACTGACCAATGAAGTGAACGCAGAATCGAGCCAAGTTGTTTAATCATCTGCAAAGTGTCTTGAACTAAAAGATATCCACCTGGTCTCAGCATTCTGTCCATCTCCACAGCTACATCCACTAGGTCACATCTGCAAAAAGAAAAGAAAAAAACTATAAGTTCATCTCAAAAAATAAAATTTCCTTACTCCAGTCAAGTAACTGACAATTCTTTCTAAAGCAAATCATGTGAAAATTAATTCAAAATAGTAACCAGGAAGTAGTGACTCAACCTTTGACTTAAATTTCCAAAGAGGAAGCTGGAATGTAGAAGATCATATGTTCGTGGATAGGTATTGAAGGACTCACACCAGTCATGGTATGTGCCAATCAATCCCCTATCAAATATAATGGGTAAAGTATCCGGTCCACTGATAGGAACGACGTTCATTACCCACAGGGGTCGATCAATCAGTGCTGTAGCAAATCTGTATTAACAATAGTAGCAGCAGTAAGACAATGAGGAAGCAGCACAAGTTAATATGCTTCCAACAAAATAAATTTGTCTTACCCTCCATAGCCTGCATTCATGTCCATCACATTCCTCACATTTGACCAATTTATAGCAAGGCCACCTAAGTACACATCTGATACCAGGGCTGCCCAGTGTTTTGTATCCGCATTGAATATTTCTTCAGTGTCTGTTTCAAGGGATAGACTTAGAGGTTTGTTGTTGAGCCTTTGGGGCCATGGTGCAGGCCACTCGTAGCTACTTGTGTCGAGTGGTAGAAGGCAGCTGTCCAGTGGCGTGTACCTGTATATTGGATGTGAAATACAAGATTAAGGAAACAATGTGATAATCTTCATCAAATTGTTTCAAGCGTACCATGAACTATTCAGCCTATGGTTCTGGTTGCACATAGGGGGATTATTTTCTTTACGATTCTCATAGCAGGAAGATGAATCTGGCTTTTGATATATAACTAGCCCGACTCTAGCTCTTTTAAAGTAGGTCTTCGCCACCATCTTCCAGCACATTGCTTCGGTCAGATTAACCATAACTGCAAAGAACAAGATAGCACATCATGCTACCAAGCATAACAAATACAGAGTAACTCAGTTCCAGATTAACTTCACCAGTACAACTTCTGTATTTCTTTTCTTTAAGCTTGCCCCTTGCAGTCATTTTCTAAATAATTCAACGACAACAAACAGAAAGAACATAGAAAAAACTAAGTATCAATGAGCGAGAACCTTTCCAGACATTCTTATGTCCTTCATCCTTCTTATAAACTGGAGTTGCAGACCATATGAAGTATCCTCCTGGCCTAAGAATCCTGTTGAGCTCCATCAATGGTTTTCCTCCTGCAGTTTTCAATTAGTTAAGATGTTGACAATGTAGGTGGTAGAAGGACTTAGAAATCTGAGAATAGTCATTTACCATCTGCATGCCAGTGAACCCTGCATCTTGCACAATGAATCATATCATATGCATTATCTGGAAATGCAAGCTTTTTAGTTGCAATGACTGAAAGAGTAGCAGGGATTCCACGCTCGAGTGCAAACTGTATCTGAGCCTCATGTTCATCCTTTGGAGCAAATGACATGGTAATGACATTTTTATCCAGCAAATAACCGCCGAAGCTAGCAACACCACATCCAACATCTAAAACGACCCTTGTATTCTTTCCCCATTCAATTGTTGGAAAAGTCTGAATAAAAAGAAAGAAGGAACTCAGATTAAATGAGACATAAACATACACCGTTCCCCCCACCCAGCTTTCACAAAGAAAGTAAAGGGCAAAAAGCAATATGAAAATGAAAATGAACACAACTACTTGTTCTTCCACACCCTTTCTGAATGATCAGAACCCAAATTAATCACATGAAGAATTCAATTTCACACTCCTACCTTTTCAGCACAACATCCCTCATTAAAGGGAAAAAAATCCTAGGAAACAATGAAACAAATAGGTACTGAGTGTGTACAAATCCATAAGAATGATACACTGATGATCTAGAATTTTGAAAAGAACAATGTATAGATATCAACAGTGAATGTTACATTCATTGGACTTGTTACATAAAAAGAATATGCCCAGAGGTCGTATTTCATAGAAAGGAATAAGAAACCAGTAAACATGAAATTGAGGGTCCTGGACAGGATTCAAAAGCTACACAATTCAACAGAAACAAACATATATTATCAATGCTTGTTGCTTGGGATTATGATGGGCGAGAATGCAAATAGACAGAGTACCTTTTCAATGAATTCGATGTAGTGATTCACTCCATCCTTGAACTGTGTTCCACCTCCAGGAAAAGCAAAATAATCGCCAGATTGTTTTACCCAATTCTGCTCTTTCTTATATTCCACAAGCTTAGGGTGAGGAACATTGTCATACCATACCTATCGCGCAAAAAAGAAAGAAAGAGAAAAAAATGAGGAATAGAACATAAATAGTATGACGAATAGAAAGTGACGCTCTAAGAAAACAAAATTAAGCTTTAGCAAAATTTAGAAGTTGCTCCATTTGCATAAACAGAAGAAAAAAACAGTTATTTGGAACTATAATTAGTAACTTCCAAAATCCAACTAAAACCATATATATCTGGTAATTTCGTTTCAGTTAGCAATAGAGTTGCGAGTCAGACACTAATTGTTACTTATAAAAGGAAAAAGGTTAAGGCAAATAAAAAATGACATGTACAACGCTTTAAGTTCCAGCCTCCAGCCATGATGAAACCATTGGTTTACAAAATCCCATTAATTATCATTTAAGCAAAGCACCAAAGGGAAGAAAGAAAACAAAAATCTTACCACCAAAGAAGTGAAAATCTCACCATGTCCCTGCTCTTAGGCCACGAAACCGGCAACTTATAACCAACCGGCAACGGAATCAAACACCTGGGACTAGGAACAGGGCAATGCCTTTCCCTATGCTCCATATGCCTTCTTGACCTTATTGCTTTTATTGCTTTCCAATTATCAAGGCACGGTATGTAATCAACCGCAACGGGACCGGGACACAGCTTCCAATCATAAGAGAACGTTTCCAATTCATTGTTGATTAATGTATCAGAATCTGTATTGATCGTCAGCGGGACTTTAGACTCAGGGTTGATCGTAATATTATTTTCAATTGAAATAGGGTTAGGATTCAAATCCGCATTATCAGGGGTTGATGATTTGGGTTGAGAGGTACGTTGAGCAAAGTCGATGGCAACGAATAAGGGAGATTTCTGGGAGTTTGAAATGAGGAGGAAAGTGACGAAGATGAGTAAAAGGAAAAAAGAGAAGATGAATGGGTATTTGCGTTGCCTGAATATATCTTGCATGGACGATGAAGATGATGATATAGCCATTTTTTTTCTTCTTTTTTTTGAATTGAAAATTCTGTGTCTTCTCTCTTTGTACTATCGTTAGAAAGAGCCAGAGAGATCCAAAGGAGAAAAAAACGATGACGTGAAGAAAGGCAATGCTAATTTCAGAGAGTCAAAGGTCCAAAGGCGAAAAAAACGAAACTGATGATTTTGAATTATGGTTAGAGATTTCAAGGATCTTGGGTGTGGGGGGGCCACACAAAGGAGGCAAATCTGTTAACAGTAGAATCTCATTATTGTTTTTATGGGCAGCAAAGGAGTTGTGTACCCCACGGCCATGGGGTTTGAACTTACTCTCCTCTATTTAGTTCTTTTTAATATCTTATATCCGAGTTTTTCATTAAGCAAATCCTAGTTAGACAATAGTTTCTCCCGTGAATAGCAAACTATGGTTTTAATATTTATTTTTTCAACAACTATGGTTTTAACGTCCCATGATTTTTATTCATGCAAGTTGGCCGAAAACTAGATTTATCTGGAAATGAGTCGAATATTGTAACTAAGAATCTTAAACGGAGAATTGTACTGCTTAGAGTCGAATCAGACAATTGAGTGATAACGTCTTTGGATTATGACTGAAATGCTAAATGTCCTACTGCTCTCTTATATTTTTCTAATGTATATTAAACCATAACACACTAAAATATGAGCCCTCCATCTACTGTTTGGTGAGAAAACAAGTCCTAGACATAATTTTAAAAATTAAAACAGGTAGGATAGGTGGCTCACAGCAAGGAACGACTACGGCAGAGGCATCTGTCTATTTACAGAAGATCAATGCAATTTCAAAAAGTAGATGATGGCCGGCTAACTTTTTGACGTTGTCGCGAACTTAGCTCAGACGCGTACTTTTGATAGATCATATATATTATTTTAACATGCTTCGTGGACATTGTGCCATCAACAATCTCCTTTGTAGCTTGCCCAAAGGCGTTGTCATTTGCACTTCTGAAGTGACAGTAAACCCATATCATTGCTCAATGCATCTGCTAAATTTGTGTAATTAACCAAATAGCCGCAAGGACTTAACATCAAGATTGATTTTGTATACCATCTCAAATACTTAAAAAGAGAAAGGCCAAAAATAAGCAAAGGGCTTAACAAAGGACAGAGAAAAGAGTAGACAGTTAGGTACGAAAATGCGGAGTGTTGTTCAAGTCCACAACAAGCTTCAGTTAATCTGTTATTCCAGTTCCTGACTTTTGAAGATCAATTTCTCCCATTCCTGTATCTTCTTCCTCTTCACTATCTTCATCACCACTTCTCTCCTCGTTTTCACGTCCAAGTTTAGCCATTTGTTCAGCAAGTAATTTATCTTCCCGTTCACTCACCTGAAAAGATTTATATCACATCAGAGCCGCAACACGAGAAATATTAGTCACTGAGATAAAAACAAAGAAAAGTAGTGACAAAACTATACAATTGTAGGGTTATTTTTATATGTCGGAACTACACAATTGTACAGTTAATCTCGGTGCTCAATTCCAGTCAATCAAATACTCCCGAGGAGCATCAACCGAGCTTTTTAATCCAAATCTTAAGATCTAACTTGATTCAACAGGAAAATAGTTCAAAAAAGTAATCAGAGCGCTATATCTGTTGAGCTCCTAATAACAAACCCCCTGAAGTGTCAGCTTTACTTATCAAGGGGGAAAAGGGAGGTCTCAGGTCTTCCCCAGCATCAAATATAACTATCAAGAGATTTACAAGCGTTATTAATTATTGTTTGTTTGTGCTAAATCTTGCAAATCTAAGTCTAAGCTTGATCCATATCTTGATTTGTCAATTATCCCAATGTCAAAGTAAAGGTCTCTCAGAGTTAAGAAGAAGAAAATGCATGACTATAATTGGAATATAAAACAGTTTTAATGAACAAAAATCTCTCACCACTCGAGGGGCCTCCTTGACTGTAAGTTTTCCTTTATGACGTTCTATTTCCTGGGTGCAAGCCGCAATTGCTTTGGTGAGGACAGCTATACCTTGCTCCTGCTCCAAGAAATAAAGCACATATTGTCATCTGAAATTTGGATTCTATTTGAAATTTGACATAAAAAGAGGCAAAAAAATTATAGGGCAAGACATAATTACAGATTAAATGCTTCATAAATCAAACACATAAACTCTGTGAATCCTCAAAACTGTAGAAACAGCAAATCCAAGTGCGCCACCAAAGAGAGCGACACTTTAGCATTTGCAAAGTTATTCTGAACAATACAATGCACAACCACTACAGTGTTTAACTTTTTGCTGCAGCATTTGGAGTGATTTATGGAGAGCACCGCTCTTAAGAGTGAGTGTGATTCTTCCAAACAATTCAATAGCACGAGCCTAGACTGTCTGACGCTATTACGAAGCAGAATTTTTGCAACCAATCCGTCAGAAACTCACAATCTATTAATTTCCTTTTGTCCCTGTTTTCCCCCTTTCTGTGACTTATTTTCAATGGTACCAGTCAACGTTCACGCTCTGAAAGTATGCTTTGCAACAAAAGAATATTAAAGAAACTAATGAGTAAAAAGAAAGGCAAAATGAACATAAATTTTCACAAACAAAAGAATATTAAAGAAACTAATGAGTAAAAAGGAAGGCAAAATGAACATAAATTTTCTGAATTTCAAGTCTAAGTTATGTATTTAAAAGTTGGGAGTTCAAGCGACCCACTTAATCACATTGTTGTCAAAGGCGAGCTAAAAGCGCGCTTAAGCCTTAAAGAGAGGCTCAAAACATGTTGAGTGTTTCGCCTCGCTTTGCGGGCGCTTCAGTATCGCATCAAGGCTCTAAGGTATACTTTCCTTGCCAATGAGTGTAATCCTGAAAAAGCGACACTTATTTCACTTTATCGTTATTTTTTCTTCAATTTTTTTGTCCATATATTTGTTATTCATGCTTATAATTATTCGTTTTGGACTACATAACATATTTTTACTTTTTCCTCCCGTTGTGCCTTTTTTCATTAAAGGCCACGCTTTATTTGCGCTTTGCGCTTAAAGCCTCAACAGGCCTTAGAGATTTTTGCGTTTTTCGCCTTTGATCACACATCTTAATCATATACTGAACTGCAACAACAGAGAAGAAACTGGACATCTAGAAAGCATATAAAACAGCCAATAAAAAGAGAAATAATTAATTTATAAGACAATGGCTAGATTGGACATTGCAATGAGAGTTTTGTGCCAAAATGAAACATTATACAAGCCTGTAATTTTTTATTTTTTATTTTTAGAAGGTCAATATACAATTATGTTAACTTCTCTCTTTTTCTGTTTTCATGTGTAGGCATGGCATTACATATAAGAGCCTACACAGCAATAGAACCACAATTAGACATTACATAAAGACATTTTGGCAGTATGCAGAATAGAGAAGCTGTTCTACAATTTCCCTACTCCATGCTAGTGGATCATCGACCACAATATCCAATACACTAACTTATAGGCAGAAACAAGACAAATATGTTAGTATCATTTAAAAGCTACAGTGATTTATATAGTTAATAATGCAGGGAGAGATACCCAACAGAAGCGGCCTAGCATATAATATTTTGTTGCCTCGAAGCATTTATCTCATTTGGCATCAACCTCTACCTATTTGATATAGTGTTGTTGAGGGCTCAATTGAAGCATTCTTTACGCACTCGTGGTTGGGTGCTTCGTGTCGCTTATGCGGTGCTTCAGCTTCAGTCAAGACACCAAGGCATGCGACTACCTCCCATGGCTCTATTTGAAGGGTTGCATTTAATAATAAAGGGAAAATTGTAGTTTGAGTCCCTGAATTATTGGTTTATTCCAGGGTTGGTCCTTTAGTTATTCTGCTTAGTACATTGGTTTATTCCACTATTGATCCTTCTGTTACTCCACTAGTACAACCTTGAATTAAATTCAATTCAATTATAGGTACGACCTTGGTCCAATTATCAATCAAAGTAGACTGAGGATAATTTGTACTAAGGATAATTTTGGTATTAAGAGAAATAACCATAGCTGGATCTCTCATCCTTCTATTAGCTAGGGTTTTAGGAAGAAGACAGTGGCGATCTCTTGCAGCGTATATCAAATAACGTTTAATCTTCAATGTTTTCTTCACAATTTGGTGAAAACCAAGTATAGCCCCACTCTTTCGTCCGCTAAAGATGCCATAAGGAGTTAATCTAGAAACCAAAACCAGTGGAGTAATCATGACCATGAGAGACATCTACTTATACACCCCAAAAGCCCCTAATGAAATTGATAAAATATTTTGCTTGGAAAAAAGAGGAAGAAGAAAACAATAAAACAATCAAAGCAGCCTTAGCAGAGCAGAAAAATCTGAAGAAAATCAAGGATAAATGTAAGTAGAATTCCTCTATCAGCCGAGGAAGAAGACTGCAAATGGGTATAGGGAAGTTGGATTTTGAAGTATGCCGTTCTGCATTTTGGTTGTGACTTTTGTTTGACTTTTGGTGAACTCTATGACTTTGATAGCAAAGTAGATTCCTTTTTCTCAATTTATTTTGCTTATAATGAATTGGATTTTGGTATTACTCTTGCTTTCAGTTAAAGAGTTTGCTGTTGGAGTGCTTTCATGCCTTCCTGAGTTTTTCCCCCTTCTTTGACTAGTCCCATTTTCTCCATTTAACTGGTCAAAAGTGCAAAAGATTTGAATCGATGACAAAATTGTAACAATGTCTTACTCAAGCAGCAGAATCAACTCCTCCACTTTGATGCGCTCCTCCACAAGCTTCTCTAGTAAGGCGATCCATGATCTTAACTTCCATTAGTTTGATCCATGATCTATCAAGGTTTTCTCCCTTCTAGTTCCCACCCTTTGGGCTCCAGTACCTTGGTCCTCTTCTTCAATATTTAAGAAAAAGCTTTTCTATTTTGTCTGTAGCTATAATTTTTCTCATAATTCACGAATTGCACAAGGTAGAAATTAACATTTGTCTATTACTGTTCATAATTGGACCAAACTGCAATTATGGTGTAATTGAAGGTCAGATGTGCTCAGCAAAGTTATACAGGAAGCAAAATTAGAATAACCCAAAAATTAAGGGACCAAAGCTGCTATTTTCTTAAATATAATTATAGCTGACGAAGTGATATGTAGTTATTGGGGAAACATTAAGAATAAATTTGTTAACAAATTAGAATAGAAAATTAGAATTTAATTGAATTACCAGATATCTGGCCACTAAATTTGAGTTACAAACTTAAAATTCTATATTTGCATCTAAATAATAAATTGTAAATGATTTCTGAACTTGATTTACAAGATTAGTATTTACATGATACGTATTCCGTTTTCTTATGCATACTTCATATATTCCACTTAATGGTAATCTTTTAAATCCACTCTTCCATATAATTATTGTTTTTAGTTTAGTTTTTTTTTTTTTTTGAAACGATGGTTCCCACTGCCCGGCTAGCTTGTGTTCACCTCGATTATTCCACCGGATACCTTCTACATCGTACCAACACATGTACCGGTCTACCAGGTGACCTTGCTCGTCAGTGCTTAGTCAAATGGGAAGAAATCACCTACTCCCTCCATTTTGATTTAGATGAGGTAGTTTGACTCGGCACGGAGTTTAAGAAAAAGAAAAAAAGACTTTTGAAACTTGTGGTCCTAAAAGCTTAAGGGGTAAAAGCTTTGTGGGGCCATGACATTTGTGTGATAATAAAAGCTTATCATTAAGAGTAAAATGGGTAAAATAAAAAGTTTAAAGTTAAATTATTTACAAATTTAGAAATGTGTAATTTATTTTGGAACAGACAAAAAAAGAAAAGTACCTCATCTAATTTGAAACAGAGGGAGTAATTTTTTATCTCTGATGATATTTGAATTCTGGTCTCCAAGGTTCACACTTCATTAACCACTATGCCACATCCTTATGTGCTTTTTTGTTTAGTTAGTTTTTCTTGCATCACATCTATATTTCGATTTTTTCCTCATTTACGCACTTTTCCTTCAATAAAGTGGGACACTTTAAGTGCTTCATACTTAAAGCCCTAACAGGTGTTAGAGCTTTTTACCCTTTAGCCTTTGATAATCTGATTTGCCAGAGTTAGCAGCATATGGAAGTGATAAATGGTGGAAGCGGATGAGCAAATTAAGAGCCCGTTTGGCCAAGCTACCAAAAAATGCTTATTTTGAAAAGTACTTCTTTTCGTAAATGCTTTTTCCAAAACTACTTTTGAAAAAAAAATAGTTTATGTTGGCCAATTCAATTCATTTAAGAAGTACTTTTTGCAACATTTGGTAAACAAATTGTATTTGGCCAATCTTTCTAGAAAGTGCTTTTGAGTGTCAAATTACCAAAAATGATAGTACCAAAGTCTTATAATTATTTTAAAGAGAAAATTGAACTTAAATATTTATCGTAAGAGAGACTTTTATTATTTTTTATTTTAGTTTATTAAAATATGGAACATAAATAAACATAAATATTAATGATTTAAATCAATATAACATATATAGTTTTACCAAAGCATATAATATTATCTAGTATAATTACTTATTGCCATCATTTAGTATGAATTAGAAGTCTATTCCACAAATTACTATATATTGATAATCCACCGTGAAATAATAAGCAAAGTAACTCACACATGATATAATATTTCTCAACAATTTCATATCTAATTCTATCACACAATCCCTCCATATTAGTAGAAGACTTGTCTTGCATTTCTAAAGGAATACCAGAAGGCACATCTCCTTCCTCAATCTCTGCAGTAATGTCCTCATTAGCATAATATTTAAATTCCTTATCGGTAGAAGAATGTCGTTGGATGAAATTATGTATAGCCATGTTAATTGTAACAAGATGGTTCTGAGTGCCAAACTTGAAAGATGGTGTTGAGCGTAAAATAGAAATAATTTTAAATATATAAAAAATTATTGTTTTCATTAAAAAAATAATTAAGTATTTTTAAATTCAAATTCAAAAAGAGTAACTAATTATTAATAATACATCATGCATAATTTAATTTCTTTAAGATTTAAATTTTAAAAAAAAATACTTATTACCTAACCTAACTAACTTTGTCCTGAATTGCCAAGTGACCTATTATGAGACTGTTACTTGGCTTAATGTGGAGGCTTTTTCTTCTTCTTTTAATAATATATAGAAGATTATGCGATGCGATTGTAAATTTATTACCTATTTATAGGTAATTTTCACAAATTAGATTTGATAACTGTTTTAAAGATTCGGGTATTCATAGCCTATAACAGAAGAAATTATAAATGATTATTTGTAAGAAGAAAATTGATAATCCAAAAAAGGATGTAGATAATTTGCTTTAGTGTGAGAAAAGAAGACGATAATTTGAAAAGTTACAAGACAATACACAAATAAAAAATCAAAAACAAGAAAAGTCAATTTTTTCTTTGGAAGTTACAATATATTCATATATATGATATGTCTAATTTAAAAGAATGGTAGAAACTAGAAACAAAAAAGAAAAGAAGAAGCTTAAATTAGTAAGGGATAATTTGGAAAAACAAAAATTTATGGTGAGGACAATTTTGTCTTGAATAAATTAATTTTCTGCTTCTGCTTCTTGGAAGAAGGTAGAATGTTTTGCTTCTTCCCAAAAGCAGAAAAACTGATTCTGCTGCTAGCCAAAAGTACTTCTCCGTCTTGACCAAACAATTTAAATTTTTTAAGTACTTTTTTAGAGAAAAAAAGTACTTTTGACCTCCAAGAAGCTTGACCAAACAGGCTCTAAGCTGCTTCTTTTTCCCTTGTGATTGATTTCCTTCTTATTCTGTCCTATTCTACAGATTATGGGCAGGTTCACTATCCTGAAACCCATTATCATTTTAACATCTTTTCTTTTAAAACAGGACAAAAGGATAGTTGGCAAAGTCCCTGTAAAGGATAGATATAACAATATATAAGAGGTGGTCTTTGCAGAATTCTAGCAAGCAAAAGACGTCCAGCTGTAGAGCTTCACAAAAAAAAAGTACACCGAGCAGATCACTAAGAGAGACATCCCTGTTTGTTGTCAACAGAATTACTAGGGATGAGAGGGAGCATTGAGGAGGATAGAGAGTCTTCCCAAGCTTCCTTTTTTTTACAAGGTCCGTTTTTTTTTTTTTTTTTTGGAGAAATTTCTTCTTTTATTTTTTTGTGAAAAGGTCTTCCAAGCTATTTTGGTGAAGCAGTAATAACATGAAATATAGACTCAATAAATTTCTCCTAGAAACTCATTAAGGGATGGCAACAAGTATGCTTTCAGCTACTTCTCACTGAAGGCAAGTAGATAGAGTCTTAACTCAAACATCTGGTAGAAACTTGAAGCGACCATCCTTAATTTCCTCAAAATTTTACTTTTTCTATATCAAGTTTTCCTTAAAAAATCACTTATCAAGTTTTCCTTAAAATATCACTTATAAGCAGCAACAAAGAAATGTCGCAATGCCGCACACGCTCAGTAGAAGACAAAGAACATAAACAGTACTCATGCACAATATAACAACATTCAGTCATTATCTGGTAAAACACACAACATTTCATCAGGCAACAAACAAGATGCCAACAATTACATACAGCAGTCTATTACCTTGTCAAGAGTCTGAGCGTTCAGCACATATACTGGAGGCGCAACAAGTTTAATTTTAACTGGGCAATCCTGATTACCGGCAGCTTCAGCTTTACGCATTGCTTCCTGAATCAGATGGTTAATAAACCATCAGTGCAAATTTAAGTAGTCAATGTTCAAAAAAACTATGCCCTCTACAAGTGTTGACAATAGGTTGAAGAAATAAATAATCACATGAAAAAATGATTCCAACTTTAATAACCTTAATGTGAATAACACCATCAAACTGAAAACATTTCATCTCAATATCTGCTCGGATCTTCAACGGTTGTGGGGTCATCCTCCTCCTAATGTTCTTGACTAATACATCTTTAACTTCCTCTGATAGAGCAGGAACCACCTTAGTAACCTTTGGAAGAATAAGATAGTATACATCATTTTAACACCAATGGAAGAAACTAACCTAGAAAATGATATGACAAAAGACTACCTCCTGCCCGTCGGGGCCAGTTTCTTTAATTTCACGGGTGAGGGAATTAAGGATTGGATCTGGATCATTGACAATTTGTTTGAATGCCTGGGAATCAAAACCAAGAAATCTACAAATGACAAATCTTGATAGTCGTTAGAGGAAAAAAAAAAGGACATTGGAAACAGATACCAATTCTCACCTCAATAGCATGACCATATTTTCTGTATAAAGGCCAACCAACATGGACATAAAGGTCCTGCAATAAACAGATCAGATGATTAATAGAAATTCGAGAGAAGAAATTCTAAAGATCTGGGCAGCTTCAAGAAAAAAGAATTGATCTGAACACAATAGCTCAGAGCAGAAAGTAGATCATGCACAGACAATGCTTGTGTACAGAAAAGAAAGCAAATAGAACAGTTTAATCTGCACCACCTCCTGACCAGTAAATTACGATGATACTTTGAACAATGCTCCCAGCAACCAATCCAGCAGAAAGAAAAGAAAACAGTCAGGATGCTTCTCTATTAATTTAAATTTTTTTCCGTCAGGTATCTCTGTTATTTTAATTTTGAAGCACGGTGCTAGAATTAGCCTCATGCTTCGAAATGGCCATTGCTGTTAAAACCAAAGCAGCAAAAAGTGCTTAGTAAAAACAAGAGGCATATAAATAAACAGTTTCCACATTGCACTTCCTCTGATCCAGCATCAATTTGCTTCATCAAACGAATGAAACAGTCATGATGTTTCTCTGTTATTTTAATTTTGAAGCAGGGGATTTGGAGTGAGCCCAAGTAAATGCCAGCTAGTGTCCTAAAGCACGCTCCCTTTCTTTTGGTATCTCTCACTTGGAACCTGATTCGCAAAACGGATACAAAAAAGTGCCAAGTTTTTTCCCAATCAAGAATCATTTCCCTTGGTGACTCTAGAAGGGGACCAACCAGGTCTTTATGTTGTTCCAGCGAAGGTCGTATCATAAGTTCTAGTTAAATATTAGGAAAGATATGATAAGGCACAATGCCTCAGAGATCCAGGTAGACCACAGTACCATAACTCAAAAATAAAACAAAACTGAGGACAAACAGGAAGTAGAAATAAAGCAGCAGAGCACGACATATGGTATTATGTCAAACATTACGGAGTAGTAGGGGCAGGGTAATTGCTAAATTCTCATATGTAGATAGCAAAATGATATGTGGCGGTAGTCAAAATCTTCCCTCTCACTTGCCCTGCTCAAACAATTGATTTCTTCCTCTGAACGATAACTTATTTGAAATTTGTCAATGCTCTCCCCACCACCCAACCTGTGCCAAACATACACCCAATAGAACAGTTTCATCCTCCAATATATGTTCTTTAAATTGCACTGCGCAACATTAGGCACAGCAAATGCAGAAGCAGCACAATTTTTGTCTTACTCCCCATCGACTCCCCAAAGAAATGAAATTACATCACGGTTTCAACTTGTCAGTACCGCAAAAATACCCCCAGGAGCTAACAAATTTAGAGCTATTGTGATGTGAAATAAACTTCTGCAAAATGCACAACATTAAATTTTGCATCCTGTGATTCTGAAACAACATGGAGCCTTAACATGGGATCCATTAGCAGTATCCGGCAAACAAAATGAGAACCTGAATGCTTAATGTGACAATTAACTCAAATTTTCACTAAAATGTAGGTAATAATTCAAGTAAACTCCTCTGAGTGATTACTCCGTGACTACACATGCACCTTCAAGACCCTTCACAAGGAGCCAAGCAAAGGAGCTTCAAGTGCTCGGGTTGTTGATCTCCAAGATGGACGCCACCAAGGATGTCATGGAGAGGTCTTTGACTTATTACACATTGCTAGAATACAAGGAAGGACCTCCAACAGAGATGGGAGCTGAAGAAAAAGACAAGGAGGAGCTGTGGCAGATTGCTGGAACTGGAGCTGAAGCTCATTTATTGCGATTGCAGAAGCATATAGAGATCGCACAAGAGGGCCTGAAGGACTTTCAGCGCGATCTGCACCTGTGGACACAATTGCGCAGAAGGATGACCGGATCTCAGACTGGGAGGACATTGCACAGCACGATTGTGCAGGAGGACCACATTGAAGCATGTTCACACACCTCTAAGCGCTCTGAAGACGGGCCAGATTCTGATTTTTCCCAAAGTGGTTAAATTACACCTTAAATCCTTAGGGCTTTTTTAGGAGTTACTTATACCTAAAATAGCTAGAGCATAAATTGTCAATTCTTGGTACTTCATAGGTTTAGATTTCAATGAACAAAGACAATGATGTCATGTATCTTTTCCTTTACATTTATGCATTTATGAGTTTAAGCTTTTAATTCCTTTACTGCTTTCTTCAATTGCTTTGATTAGTAAGCACTTAGCATTAATTGGTAAGTGATTTGGTTGTGAATTGCTTAATTGCATATTAACCTTTGCCCAGAATTTGCAAGAGTAATCAATCTCTAGAGGATCTCATAGTTTAGGTGCATTCTTAATTGGGTTTAAAGGTTATTAGGGTTTCTTTATCTTAATTTCTATTAGATTCAAATTAATTTTGTGTCTAACTTCCATCTTCAATTTCCTTGTTATTCTACACTATCCAGGTTTTTGTTCAGTTTGTGATCACTTAGTGCCATGACCATGGTACGAATACAAGACTTGGCACAAAGACCAAGCTCCCTCTAAATTCTTGCTAGAAGACAAATATTTTTCATCATATGCTTGACCAGTGGCGGAGCTAAAAGTAAGGATAGTCCGAAACTATATTGTGCAAGTATAAAAAAAAACTGTATATATATTAACTATTGAATCCTCTTAATCTAAGGGAAGCTTCTAGGTATAGCCTTTTTGCATTTTTTTGAATGCCTTGTTAGCATCCCTGGCTACGCTATTGTGCTTGACTATTTAGTGTACTGAGAAATTGAACGGAACGGTGATTTTAGTCATTCAGCCTTTATACTCAAAACTCAATTTCAGATACAATTGGCATAACACCTGCAAACATTTCATTTTCCATAATTTGGACAGCATGCCAAATGGTGATTTGGATGTGTTCAAATAATGTTGAATAACAAAGCAGTCAATTTCTACTTACATTACACTTCAACAACATATCCATATTCACAAATAATTTCTCCATAACCAAATAAATTCAACATGAACCGAAGAAACTTAACATAACAAGTAGCTAACCTCCAAATCGATGTTCATAGTTTCAGCAACGTGGCGCATAATGGAATGAATAAGCTTGCTCTTATTGTACCTTTCCTCACAACCCTGAATATCTTCCTCAGAAACCCTTCGCTTACTAAGATCGATATAACCTCTCTCGTGATCAACCCTAAGAACCATAACGGGCTCGATTCGGCCAACTTTAATGAGACTACTGATACTCCTAATTCGACGGCGAGAGAGCTCGGAGAAAAGGATCATTCCTTCAATGTTATTGTACTCAAGAAGGGAAACATAGGCGCCACTATCAGCCATGCTCTTGACCTGTATCATTACAGCTTGGTCCACTTCAGGATACTTGACCTCGTACATTCGGCACTCTAGGTTCGGACTGTTCGTCGACATGATTTGGCGAGCACTGAGCAGTGCTAGGGTTTAGGGTTTTGGCGAAGAAGAATCTGGTGAAGTATGAATTGTCTCGTGATTCTAGCTGTTTTTGGTCTGTGGTGAGATAACTGTTGTTCTGCTGCGGCACTTGTTGGACTTGGACAGTGGACTTGTTTTTACCAAGATTTATCGATTGAACTCCTTGAGGTTTCAATGTAGGGCAAGTTAGCTCCTTGAAATTTGAGACAATTAGATTCTAGTCCTTAAAGTTTTAATTATTGATTTGGTTGGGTCCTAAAACTTCAATGGTTCCATAGGTAATTAGGAATCCTCTTACATACTTCAAAATGGTATATTATGTCCAAAGCATATTGTCTGTATTACTGTTAGGTTAAGCTTGTAATAGCTTAAAATAGAGTGAATGCGAAATGGAGGAAAAAATTAAAAAATTTATTTTTTTCTCTTTGGCAAAGGGACATTATTTCATATTGGAGTAGGAAAAGAATTTTGATGGGTATATATATAATTGTTCTTCTTCTAACTATTTGCGTCGTCGTGTCGCTCAGCTTGATTGATTAATTTTTTGGACCCTGCGTTTTATTTTCCCGTTTATTTTGCGTAAATAAACATATATTTATCATTTTAATGCTACATAATTTTCCAAAAACCTTTGCAGCCTTTTTACTCTACTTAGACGTTGTCGTCTTAGAAAGACAAGAAAAGAGCCGAACGAGTCAGTACACTCATTTCTAATGTATGATGCATTTAGGACCTTAAGTTTTCACGATCAATGCGGTTGTGTATTTATTTCTTGAAGATCTACAAACTTCAAGACTTAGCTAATGCTGCAACTCTACTATTTCCTTATTTTGCTGCAATTGTTAATGTATACGAGTGTTGATAACTTTATCTAAATTTTGATTTTGCAAGACAATCACAAAATTTGGAAAAAATATTACAGAAGTACTTGCAATTTTATGTTCTAATACATATATTGATATTCCATACTTGGAAGTAGAATTGTGCTCAGCTAGTGATGAGTAGTAATATTATGATTTGCTTTCTTAACGAGGGAAAAGGATCAAATTCACCCTGTACTATCCCAAGTTGATCACGTTTGGTCTAATATTCATTTTTTCCTTGACCCTTTAATGGCAAGGGTATGAATAGGCCAAAAGAGTAAAGGAGGCAAAAATTGAACAGCTTGATAGTTCAAGGGCAAATTTGGACATTCCCCATCTCACGGAGCCTTCTTAGAAGATGTATGCGTTCTAAAAAAATTCCTGATTGGCTGTGTCTATACTCCTATAGAAAAATTTTAGGAAAATGAGGTTGCAAAACAGATCAGAGTTATGATTGTTTTCTTAGGACATGGAAACTCTAAAAAATGTGATCTACATGCCTTGTTACTTGTCGGTTTTTTAATTATTGAGGAATTCCCGAGGGTCAAATGTGCATTGTCTCAGACTTAGGTGGATAACATTTCACGCAATGTGTTCTTACCGCTAGACTAAAGCCGTGGGGACCATGCATGATTGTTGTCCTTCTGTATGCATTGATCGTTTTAAGTTTCTTCGTTTTTGGGGGGGTTTGTTTTCGGTTGAGTTGACAGTGTTATTAAGGTATACATGCTAAATCATATAGTACAAATGAATGATTTAACAATTTACTTTATCTAAAGCTAATCGTTAAATGGAAAACACGTGGTGTCCGGTGCTCCTTGGTTCTCCATTTAAGTACACCGTGTTCAGGGGCGGATTTATAGCGCAATAAATGGAGCACATGAACCCATATTCTCTCAGTCAAACTAAGTATTTTATGTACATATTTTCTAGAATTGATCTAATATTATATATTGGCACTCATGCTCCAAAAAGGTCAAATGGTACACTTGGTTGAATTTTGAGTTATTTACCTAAAGGAGCAAAGATCAATTCCCACTTTATACTTTAATTTTTTCCTCATTTCATTAGTGGTGCACCTATGTTATAAAAATCTTAGATTCGTCTCTGACTGTGTTCAAGTGAGATTTCAGTTTCTTTTGTTATGTTGCTAATATCAGTGCGATAATACCTGCAGGTGCAGGACACTGCTCGTTATACATGATGTCATTAGTACATTTTGTTGGGCACATGCCCATGTTGTCCAGCCAAATGCCTAATGGTCTAATCCTATTCTCTTTTGGTTTCAATTCCTATTCGGAATTAGATTCGGTGTTTATTCTTATTTAGAGTTGGTTTTGGCTTTAAGAGAAAGCACCATTCATTATCTATAAATAGGACAACCTTGGAGAATTGCTCTATGCTCATTGGTACAAGTCATTGAAAGACTTAAACACATAAGAGTGATTTTTTTAGAGAGCTTTCGTCAAGAGAGAAGAGAGAAGAAAAGTATTTGTTTTTGCTGTAGATTTTTATTCTGATCAGCCAACTTCAAATCACGTTTTCCGATTCGTTAACCGTTGGATCGGGCTGAAATTTTTACTGAATGCTCGTAATATCTTGGTCATTGATTTGAACGGTAGAGATCGGATTTGGTTTTCTTAGAATTTGATTTAGTTCCTCGAACAACAGCTCCAATTTTGTGACTTCTCCTCTTTTTCAATTGATTTGTCGTCGCTATGGTTGCTCCGTGTTTGGCACTTGTTGTGCATTCAATTTGGAGAACTTTTGTAACACTCTTATTATTATAGTGGATTTTTTTGAATCTTTGTGATCCCGTAGTTTTTACCTTCGATTTGAAAGGTTTTTCACGTTAAAATTTGGTGTTCTTTATCTTCTTTAGTTTCGAATTTGCCTCTTCCTCGACATAACAGTGGTATCAGAGCCTTGGTTATTTATCCAAGTTGTTACGGAATGGAGGCGAAAATGAGCAAGATGGTATGTTTAAATGGGAGAAATTATAATGTTTGGAGAAGCAAGATGAAAGATTTGTTGTTCGTGAAGAAGATGCATCTACCCGTTTTTGTAGCTCATAAACCCGAGAGTATATCTGATGAAGATTGGGATTTCGAGCACCAACAAGTATGTGGATATATACGACAATGGGTTTAAGATCATGTTCGCAACCATATTGTGAATGAGACACATGCGAGATCATTGTTGGAAAAGCTAGAGACTCTTTATGCTTCAAAAACTGGGAACAACAAGTTATTCCTGCTAAAGAAATTGATGACCTTTAAATACAAGGAAGACATTCCTATCCTTGATCACATAAATGATTTTCAGGGCGTCATTGATCAGTTGTCTGGAATGGAAGTTAATTTTGATGATGAGATACAAGGACTTTGGCTTCTTAATACTCTGCCAGACTTTTGGGAAACTCTTCGTATTTCTTTGACAAATTCAGCTCCTGGAGGTAAGGTGACCATGGAATATGCCAAGAGTGGTGTTTTGAACAAGGAAGTAAGAAGAAAATCTCAAGGTTCGTCCTCACAAGCAGATATCTTGGTTACAGAAGACTGGGGGAGAGATAGAACAAGAGGCTCGAGGAATTAAGGTAAAAGTAGAAATGAGTCAAGGTACAAATACCATAATGTTATATGCAACCATTGTGGCAAGAAAGGACACATCAAAAGGTTTTGCCACAAGTGGTTGCAAGACATTAGATAAGGAAAGAAAGTTGAAAATAACAAGAACAATGTTGTTGCTATTGTTCGAGATGACTTTATTTTTGCTTATGATGAAAATGTCATCAATTTGGTATCCCATGATATGAGTTGGATAGTAGATTATGGAGCTACCTCACATGTCACACCAAGAAAAGATTTTTTTCTCATTTTATACTCTTGTTGATTCTGGAGTGTTAAAGATGGGCAATGTCACTGAAGTTAAGGTGTTTGGTGTTGGTACGATTTGTTTGAAAACTAATAATGGTTCAACGTTAGTTCTTCAATATGTCAAGCATGCTCCAGACTTTCCTTTCAATTTGATCTCTGCAGGAAGATTAGACGATGAAGGTTACCATAATGCCCTCTTTAATGCCAATGGAAGCTCACCAAGGGCTCGTTAGTAGTGGCTCGAGGAGTCAAGTCTGGTCATTTATATGTTGCTCTATTCTTAATGACTCCATAAATCTGGTGGAAAGTGACACTTTATCGGAATTGTAGCACAGAAGATTGAGTCATATGAGTGAGAGGGGGATTACATATTTGGCTAAGAAAAGTTTGCTTTCTGGAGTGAAACAAGCAAAGTTGAAAAGGTGTATCCATTGTTTAGCTGGGAATCGGAAAAGGGTTTCCTTTAATAGTCATCCTTCCTCAAGAAAGCCCGATTTATTGGAGCTAGTAGACTCTAATTTGTGTGGTCCTTTTAAAGTAAAGTCAAAAGGTGGTGCACTTTACTTTGTGATGATCATTCTCGTAAGCTCTGGGTGTATCCTTTGAAATCTAAAGATCAAGCACTTGGCGTGTTTAAGGAATTTCAGGCCTTAGCCGAGAGACAGACGGGGAAGAAATTAAAATATATTCGCACTGACAATGGTGGTGAATATTGTGGTCCCTTTGATAACTATTGCAATGAACAAGGAATTCGTCATCAAAAAACTCCGCCTAAAACACCTCAATTGAATGGTTTGGCAGAAAGGATGAATAGAACTTTAGTTGAGAGAGTTAGATGCTTGCTTCAGAAGCTAAACTTCCAAATACATTTTGGGCGGAAGCACTTAACATTGTTGCCTATGTTATCAATTTGTCTCTTCTTGTTGCTTTGAATGGTGATGTCCCAGACAGAGTTTGGTATGCCAAAGATATTTCTTATGATCACCTTAAAGTTTTTGGGTGTAAAGCTTGTGTGCATGTTCCTAAAGATGAGAGATCGAAACTGAATGTCAAAATTAAGCAGTGCATCTTTATCGGTTATGGTCAAGATGAGTTTGGATATCGTTTTTACGATCCAGTTGACAATAAATTTATTAGAAGTCGTGATGCAATATTCTTTGAAGACCATACTATTGAAGATATTGACAAGGCTGAGAAGATAGATTCTCAGAGTAATGCGAGCTTAGTTGATATTGATCCAGTTTCTATTGCTAAGGTACCTATTGCACATGAAGAAATCCAAGACAATGATGGAGATAGTAATCAAGATCAAAATGATCATCATGGTGTAGATGTTATGGATGCTCCAGTTCATGAAGTTGTGGTTGATCAGCAACCAATTCCTGATCAGGTAACTACTTCGAATGCTCCTGAAACCTCTATTAGAAGATCTACTAGGGAGAAACAAAAATCCATGTGCTATCCTCCTGATGAATATGTACTTTTGACTGACATGAGAGAACCTGAGAATTATGATGAAGTCATGCGAGATACTCACAAAGATCAGTGGATCGAAGCCATGGAAGATGAGATGAATTCACTCCATGAGAATGACACATATGAGTTAGTGAAATTGCCGAAAGGTAAGAGAGCCTTATCTAAAAAATGGATATTCAGAATAAAGCAAGATAACCATATCTTTGCGCCTAGATACAAGGCAAGGTTAGTTGTTAAAGGCTTTGGCCAGAAGAAGGGAGTTGACTTTGATGAAATTTTCTCTCCTGTTGTGAAGATGTCTTCTATTCGTGTAGTTCTAAGATTAGACGCAAGCCTAGATTTAGAGGTTGAGCAGATGGATGTCAAGACTGCTTTTCTTCATGGTGATTTAGATGAGGAAATTTATATGGAGCAAACTGAGGGTTTTGTAACTAAAGGAAAAGAAAATTATGTCTGCAAATTGAAAAAGAGTATGTATGGATTGCAACAAGCTCCAAGGCAATGGTATTTGAAGTTTGAATATGTCATAGAAGAACAAGGGTACACGGAAACTTCTTCACACCAGTATGTATTCTTTCAGAAGTTCTCTGATGATGATTTTATTATCTTATTGCTTTATGTGGATGATATGCTTATTGTTGGCAAGAATAAATCCAGAATTGCAGTCCTTAAGAAGCAGTTGAGCAAATCGTTTGCGATGAAGGACTTGGGGCCAACAAATAAAATCTTGAGCATTCAAATCCACCGATATAGAGATAGAAATGAGTTGTTTTTGTCCCAAAAGCATTACATTGAGAAGGTACTCAAGAGGTTCAACATGACATATGCAAAAGTGGTTAGTACTCCTCTTGCTAAACACTTCAAATTGAGTATTAATCAGAGTCCATCTACTGATGAAAAGAAAAATGAGATGTCTCATATTCCTTACTCTTTTGTCGTTGGCAGCTTGATATATGCTATGGTTTGCACTAGACTAGATATTGCACTTGTCGTTGGTACCATTAGTAGATTCCTTTCTAATCCTGGAAAAGAACATTGGGATGCAGTAAAATGGATATTAAGGTATTTGAAAGGTACTGCAGATTTGAAGCTGTGCTTTGGAAATGGCAAGCCTGAACTTGTTTGTTACACAAACTCTGATTTAGGAGGCAATCTTGATAATTCAAGATCCACTTCCGGTCATTTGATCACTTTTGCAGGGGAGCTGTTTCTTGGCAATTTAGACTACAGAAGTGCATAACTCTATCCACCACAGAAACCGAATATATTGTTGGCACAGAAGGTGCCAAAGAACTATTATGGATGAAGGAGTTTATTAATGATCTTGGCTTTGAGTAGCCAAGGTACATCTTATTTTGTGATAATCAGAGTGCTATATGTCTCACCAAGCACTCCACTTTTCATTCTAAGAGCAAACATATAAATAGAAAGTATCGTTGGATAAGAATGACCGTGGAAGAGAAATTATTTGAGGTTGAGAAGATACACACTGATGAAAATCCTTCGGATATGCTGACAAAGGCGGTGGTTGCAGATAAACATGATTTTTGCAGAAAATTGGCAGGCATGAAGCTTGTCAATAGTTCCTCCACTTGAAGATACATTTGGCCCCTTGGCTGGAGGGGGAGTTTGTTGGGCACATGCCCATGTTGTCCAGCCAAAGGCCTAATGGCCTAATCCTATTCTCTTTTGGTTTCAATTCCTATTCGAAATTGGATTCGGTATTTATTCCTATTTAGAGTTGGTTTTGGCTTTAAGAGAAAGCACCACTCATTATTTATAAATAGGACAACCTTGAAGAATTATTCTATGCTCATTGGTACAAGTCTTTGAAAGACTTAAACACATATGAGTGATTTTTGAGAGAGCTTTCGTCAAGAGAGAAGAGAGAAGAAAAGTATTCGTTTTTGCTGCAGATTTTTATTCCAATCATCCAACTTCAAATCATGTTTTTCGGTTCGTTAATCGTTGGATCGGGCGGCAATTTTTACTGAGTATTCGTAACATCTTTTTCCTTTATTTGAACGGTGGAGATCATATTTGGAGGCTCGTAGCATATAGTTTCGTTCCTCGAACATCAACTCCAGTTTTGTGACTTCTCCTCTTTTTCAATTGATTTGTCGTTGCCATTGTTGCTCGTTTGGAACTTGTTGTGCAGTCAATTTGGAGAACTTTTGTAACACTCTTATTATTATAGTGGAATTTTTTGGATCTTTGTGATCCCGTGGTTTTTACTTTCGATTTGAAGGGTTTTCCACGTTAAAATTCGGTGTTCTTTATCTTCTTTAATTTCGGGTTTGCCTCTTCCTCGACATAACACATTCAGTACTAGGATTATGAGATTTTTGTCTCTATTGCTGATGCTCAATGAGCTTTTCTAGTAAAAAATGTGAGGAACAAACTAGATAAATGTGACTTGAGCAGTTTGTCCGCTTGCAATTAGTAATTCTCCAAATATGGTGCTTAATAAAGTTGCATCAACTGTTTCTGCTGCCACGCATCGTCTCTCATCCACAAAGACATCTAGTAGTCCGAATGTATCATTGGGGTTGCCGCTACCTTGGTTGCTTTGCCCTCTCACAGAGGCATCGGTATCCCTGATAGAAAGAATCAAACTTCGAATAGTCGTCCAGCTTCACTTAATAATTACATCTTAGGTCAAAAGAAAAAGTTGAGATTGTCCTCTGTTGGTCTTTAAGCTTAGTTTAGGTTAATTTTAAGCTTATTTTAGATTAATTTTAAGCTTGGTATAGCTTAAAGAGAGTGAATGGAAGATGGTGGGAAAAGAAATGGAGGGAAGTAAAATTTTGAATTAAGTGCACTTTGTCCCTCATTGGAAGAAGGAAAGAAAATATACGTGTATATATAGAGAAGCTTTTCTTCTAGCTCTTAAAGAGTTGAGAAGAAGGCAAGCCTCGCGTCGTCGTCGTTATCGCTCGCTCGGCTCGTCTTCGGCTTCGGCTTCGGATTTGGTCAAAGATCGATTGATTAATATTTTTGGACAAAATTCTTTTCAAATTCTTTTATTAATTAATTTTGAATCGGAAATGACCCGCGACCCGGTCCGATCCGACCCATTTTTTTCCCGGATTATTTTAAATCCATTTTTAAATTTCCCGTAATTTTCATACCTGTTCAAAACAGCTATGGCTATTCTGAAAGGATTCACACCTGTTCCAACAGCTATGGCTGTTCTGAAAGGTTGCAAAACCTTTTCAGAAACAGTACTAAATTGGCTATAAATATACCTTGAATCTCAGAATTTTTACTTACTAAATTTTCTGATCTTCTTCTGCACAAAATATTCCAGTGTGTTTTACAGCCTTCGAGTGGTTCGCTGTTCACCGACGTTTTTGGTATCAACACTCCAGTGAGTTAAATCGTTCTATCCTAGGAGGATATATTCCAACACTTCGGGTACTTGATGGGAATAATTTCCTTAAAGACACACTGTGTATTCAGCGGGCTCGATTTATTCTTATATTATTTTTCATAGGAAAAAAAATTAAGGACGCCTGGACTAGACTAGCGCGCCCACGCTCAGCACGCGCTAGTCAGGTTTCTCATTGTCCTTGATATATTCCACTAGCGCGGCCGCGCTAATCCCACGCTAAAGCTCGCGCTAGTGAGGTTTCTTACTATTTCTGTATATTTTCATAAATTATTATTATTTTATTTTACAGCAATACAAATTAATAACAATCTTAAGAAAATTATATTTTTATTTTCTGTATTCTGTTTGTGGAGATTAAAACCTATGTGTTTTCTACTCCTTCTGAATTTTATTATTCTGATTTGAAGATATAAAAACTTCATCAGAGTTTTGAAATTCATAAAACGATTTGAAGAACATAAAAACTTCATCGTTTTCTGTGAAATAGTATATAAAAACTTCAGTTTTTATTTATTATACATATTGTTTATTGTTGATTACAATATTGTTTATTGTTCTGGTTTTTCCATTAATTGAGCTCTTCTATTGTTGACAGTGAGAAATGGAAATTGATAACGGAAATTCTTCTGCTACTGTTGCGGCAACAACGATAGCCTCGTCGAGCCGGATGACTGTTCCACCGTCAGAAAAATCGGGGAAATTTTCTGGAGCCAACTTCAAAGGATGGCAGCAAAGGGTGTTCTTCTGGCTTACCACACTTGGTATGCAGAAATTCACTAGTGAAGAGCCTCCAGTACCTGCTGCGGACATGCCGGACAATGAAAAGTTCATGATTATTGAGGCGTGGAAGCAGGCAGATTTTATTTGCAAATGTTATATTTTAAGTGCTTTAGAGGATGAATTGTACAATGCGTACAATGCGATAAATAATTCGAAATAATTATGGGACTCACTTGAGAAGAAGTACAAGACATAAGATGCATGCTTGAAGAAGTTCGTGGTTGCCAAGTTTCTAGACTATAAAATGATAGACAACAAAACTGTGGGAACTCAAGTTCAGGAACTTCAACTTATTTTTCATGACCTTATTACTGAAGGTATGATCGTGAATGAAGCATTTCAAGTGG
>ML351674.1:0-57178 GCA_005239505.1 Nicotiana paniculata | reverse complement strand
CTTAAATCCTATATTACTTGTCGACCACGTACACTTGCATGTGCATTGGGATTTCGACCAACAGAGAGCATCTTCTTCTTCAGGTCCCTCATTGGATCCTCTTTGACTGTCCCATTAATCATCATCTTCATCATCTGAGGAGGGAAGCTACATGGCTTCGGCTTCAAGAACTTTGTCTCGAGCAATCTCTTCTGAAAAGTCAAAACCTCGAGCATGGACTTCCTCGAGGGTTTCCCTCCGGGACTGACATTTTGCCAATCCAACATTCCATTACTCCCGATCACAAGCCTCCCTAAGCTGCGTTTGAGCAGCCTCGGTATCGCCTCGGTACATGGCAATGGATTTATCTGCTATAACCTTTGTTTTCTCAATCTTTGCCGTGGACCCAACTAGCCCGGTTTCAAGCTCCTCGATCTTCTTAGCCTTGTCGATATTTTCTCTTTAAAGCCTCAAATTTGAACCTCGGCCGATGACAGTTTGGCCAAGGCAGTCTCTTTTTTTGTAACCAAGCGGTCCGTACTCCCTTCAACCGATCTTAATCAGCCTTGACTTGATCTACCTCTCCTCGAAGCATCTCGATCCTGTCCACCTTCTTCTGTAGCTGAGATAGGGAATATTAGCTTCCACGGTTGGTTTGAGTCCGTACTTTACCAAAAGAATGGTTACCTCCTTGTCCAGCTCGACCTCCTCTTCGCGAGCCTTGTCCAGTTCAGCTTGACGTTCCTTTATGGCCTCGTCCTTTTGGCTACAAAGAAACTTCAGAGCATTCCTCTTCTTCGAGACCTTCTGAAGATCGGCCTCACATTGGCTAAGGTTAGCTCGGAACTTAGTGGAAGCCTATACATAAAAGAAAAAATGAGTCAGATTCAGATAAAAGGAGAGTAAAAGAGAAATGCGATAATTGGTACTCATCCGAGAAAGGATATTTTGAGCCTCTTCCAAAAGAATTGAGGCATCGCTGATGTCAGTGGCATCATCCACCCTAGTAAAGCAATCCTGAAAAAGGATCACCTACACTCGAGCCTCTGCCAATGTCGGGGGTCTTCAACTCCCTAGCCTCCCTTAATGCCTCTTCAGAGAAGGTCGGGAGTGAAGATAATTGACCGGCTATCATGACCCCGAGCAAGTTTCTCCGGGCGCTCTGATTGATCCTCTGTGTCTCGGAACTGGCCCCATCCGGTGTGGTTGTGATTGGTCGAGAAATAATCTCGACCCCTGGAGATTCGGGGTCCACACCCGAATTCTTTCTCAAAGCCTCCTCAGCACGAGGCTTGGTTGCAGCCGCGGGTTTCAGCTCGGAATGCTTGGCGACCTCGACAACTTTTCTAGGTTGGGTTGTCACTGCCAACGCGCCTTCCTCCTCTTCTTCTTCCTCCTCTCTCAGATTTTGGACCGACTCAAAATTGAGAGCTATTACTTTTCATGTCACCCTTCAAGGCTTGGGCTCGGGGTCCTCGGACTGTGGGGCACCTTTCCTTTTGTTATCTTTCCCGACTTCGGAGCCGGGGACTTGGCTTTTTCCTCTCCAGTCAAGGGCCTCAGAACGGCATCCTTGGTAAGGCCTACATGAAAGAAAGTTAGTGATGAATGGAGAACAAACAATGTATTGGAACACAACGAAAGGATCCTTACCATGGTTCTTGGCCTCCCATCAGCCCTTTTCCAAGTCATGCCACGCGTTCAGCATGGGAGAAAGTTGTGGCTAACTTCCGGACCCAATACTCGAGATCGAGGACCTCTTGAGGCATCCAAGAAGCGGTTGCAAAACAAATAAAAATGTTAGACAGAATCAAATCGGATACTAAGGATAATGTCTGATCTATTACTTACGGTTGGGGTTCCGTTCTTCAGGAAACGACATTTTTTCCTCCGGTATTATGTCACGGGTCCTCTCCTATATGAATCAGATCATCTAGCCTCGATCCTTATCCTCTTTGATAGTCGAGAATAAGGCCTTCGTTGCCCGGCGGGTAGAACCCTATTAGATGGTTTAGAGTGAACTCCATCCCCTCGACTTTGATGGAGAAAAAAAGCAACATGATGACTATGCACCATAGAGAAGGGTGGATTTGGCCGAGGGTGAGCTGATACCTTCGGCAAAAGTCGAGGATCACCGGGTTGACAGGACCCAATGTAAAGGGGTAAGTGTAAACACTTAAGAACCCCTCCACATATGTAGTGATGCTCTCGTCAAGAGCAGGGGTTTGCACCACGACCTCGTGACCCCAGTTGCAGTCCCTCCTCATGGCCTTGATATTTCTCTCTGTTATCGAGCACATGTACATAGACACATGCTCGCATCAGCCCGGTACTGATGAGGGGTTCTCGACCTTGAAGTCGGACTTTAGAGTACACGGGCCGGGAATGTACTCGTGGGGAGCCGGCTCCACCGGAATTTTGTCGCCGGTAGGACGTGAAGAAGAAGAGGAAGCGTTCTCCTTTTGCGGAACGGTCTTTGAAGTTTTAGCCTTGGATTTAAGTGAAGAACGAGAAAGAAGGTAGAAGGCTGGTGGTTCTGGTGACTCAACAGACGTCGATATAAAGAAGATGAGAAGGTTTAGGAGACTTGACAATTGATCAAAGCAAGAGTAAAGTTTGATTCAATGAAAAATGTGGTATTTATAGGCTCATGGCAATAGTTCGGTGGGGCGAGTGGTCGACCGCTAATGACAGACATTAATGATTTGGGAAATTGAGTCGACGGGACATTTTGGTCACATCCTTCACCTACGTCACGAAGAAGACATCATGATCGAGGTGTCAGGAAATCGAGGCTCAAATTGTTGCTTATCGTTCTACTCTAAGAAACGCGGGGATTATCTGTATACGGTTAAAATCGAGAGTCCGATTTTATAGGCTCGAGGAGTTGTTTCGAGCATAAGCTCGTAATGGACTAAGTCCGAGTTCGAAGACATGAAGATCGAGGTGCTCAAGCGAGTTATGGTAACAGAATGACGAAATATTAGCAACTGGTCGAAGATCACGGCAAGAATCACGGGGCATATCGAATCAGGCGGTTATTGACACCCATCATGGGATTTGTTTCTGTTTTTAGAATTCTACCTATTTTTGGATTCCTCTACTATATAAAGAGGAACCCCAATCATCTGTAAACACATTACATTAACTGAAAATATATACACTCTGCTCTCTAATTATTTATTATTCATTACTGTTCTTATTGTTCTTAACATATGATCTCGATCTTATTCATAATCAAGGTCGATATATTGCTGCAACACCGGTTTGATTTATCTTTACCGTTCAATCCATTTATTTAATCTGTCATTTATCAATTAGTATTGAATCAGATCACGTATCCTTAAAATCCCATTATAAATTTAATTGTTACTCGTATTTCGAGGTAAACAATGATAATTATACACTTTATTTATTATTTTTTAAGGGAGTATAAAGTCACTAGTGGACGAGCAAGTGAACAGAGGGATTTTCATTTTAACTCCCTTCCAGTATGATTTATGACAAATTTTAGGACCTCTTTATGACAAACAGATACGGAATCGACTTTTTGTTCGATGTCTTATTATTTTAGGTTGAAGACTATTGAACTCGTTATACTCTTCGTAATAGTGGAAAAGTTTTTCTTTAATTTTAATTACTTAGTCGAAATATCACTCTCAAATGTAGTTAAAATAATTCATTAAAATAAATCAAAGACACATATAGCCTGTTTGGCCAAGCATTTAGAATCTGTTTATTTTGAAGTGCTTTTCAAAAAAGTACTTTTGGTGAGATTCGATTTGTGTTTGGCTAATTAATTTAAAAAGCACTTTTGAGCACTAATTAGTGTTTGGCCAAGCTTTTAGAAACTACTTCTAAGTGTTTTTTCTCAAAAGTGCTTCTCAAAAAAGTGCTTGTGGAGAAAAGCTACAGTTTTCTGATTCTCAAAAACTGCTTTTGCTTCTCTTCAAAAGTACTTTTTTCCTTCTAAAAGCTTGGCCAAATACCTCTATTTTTCGCCAAAAGCACTTTTGGCCAAAAAACACTTTGGCCAAAAAAAAAAAGCTTGGCCAACCAAGCTATGGCTATTAGTAGGCGTTTGGACATATATATTACTTATAAAGGTTTGTTTCATATTATGTCATTATATTACCATTAACTTAAGCTAGATATTTGAATTTACTAAACTGGTTTAGAAAGTGTTTCAAGTGAAATAATAATTCTCATTCATAAAATTTTAATTTTCTTTTCAAGTGAAATTTATACACATTTTTAACTTTTAAATATTCTGGACTTGCGGGTGTATATGGTAAAATTTGTTCATATTAAATACTCAAATAGTAGAGTGACACGTGAAACTAGAGACAGACGGAAAGTGAAGCAAGTAGAAATTAAGACCGGGGACAGCATCTTCGGTTGGCACCGGGAAGATCCGAAAGGGAATGTTGCTAATGAAGACAAACGAATGTTTGCCACCCGATGACATTCAATGAGGAATTAAATACACAATCTGTTTTATAGAATTTTGGCATTCATAGCCTTCCGTTATACATTCATCAATGGCCCCATAATTATCATTTAAGAGGGGCTTGATCCTAGGACCTTTTTCCCTAGGTGCTGCTATAAATAATGACTTTAACATCCATTGTAAAGGGACGAATTTTCGGACACACTTATGCTACATATTATTCAAAAGCTCAATAATACTTTATTTTTTGTATATTGATGTTCTTATTATTGCCTTTGGAAGCTCTACTCTCGGAACCAAGCTATTTTCTGCCTTACCTTGATTTAAACACTAAGTGTTGCGTTAGGGGATCAAATTAATTCACTTGTTTATAAACCACGTTATAAATTCAACTGTACTGTTTTACGGTTTTACAGGTAATTGAGTTGATCCTTGCATCTATTACTAACTTGTTTAATTCTTTGTTTCTTAATGTGCATCATCATGTGCAGGTAAAGCATTCTGCATGATATTCTAGGTGTCACTATCCTGGATCACAATTATCCCTTCTTGAATCATTCTTTATATTTCCCTTTTCAAAGCACGACAACCTTCAATGCTATGCCCTTGGACATTATATTGGTACACGCACCGTATAGTAGGATCAAAACCTTTTTTTATATGGGTCCGGAGTATAGCCGAGGAGCGGCTCAATCAGACCAGAATGTTTTAACTTTTTAAACAAGCTTGTGTAGGATTCCCCGATTGGCGTGAGACTATCTCTTTGCCTTTGTTCCCCTCCATGCCCATGTTTTCTAGGGTTATTGGGTGCTCGAAAATGTTGTGAAGGCGAACGAGTATTTTGAGGTACTGTTGCTCGCCATAAGGAGTGACCCAGTGGTTGAAAAAATTACTGGACATTATACGAAGGATATACTGGCTAGGATTATATGGAGCTCGGGGATAAGTTTGAGGTTAAAGTTGGGGTCGAGGCTGACTATATAGGTGAGGCAGAACCCTTGATCCATGTCGTAATCATGAGACAACCATGGCAACATCATCATTTTTCTTCTAACGCGGCAAGTGTAACGACTTGATCGGTCGTTTTGCATTATCGGACCCTGTTCCCCTAAATGAAATTTCCCATAGCGGCTTATTGTGATTTATGACTTACGGGGGCGGGTGGTCGGGGATTCGGAAGTATTTAGAGTGCTATAGGAACACTTGGTTCCTTAAGGTTGGCCTTTAAGGCTAAGTTTGACTTCGGTCAATATTTTGAGCAAACGACCTCGGAATCAAGTTTCGACAATTCCTGTAGCTTCGCATGATTATTTCAGACTTGGGAGTATGTTCGGAATGGGTTTTTGATGATCCGAGAGTGTTTCGGCGCCAAATATCGAAATAAGAATTTTCTTAAAGTTCATATTGTGGTTTGGGGTGTGTTTTTATGTTATCGAGGTCCGAACGGAATTCTGAGACAGGGACCCGTTATGTCATTTATGTCTTGCCTGCAAAATTTGGTGTCATTTCGAGTAGTATAGGTCGGTTCGGCGCATTGTTAGCGAGTTCTGGAACTTTAAGTTCAAAGTCTGATTCAATTTGGTTTTGGGGTCGAATTCTTAGTTTCATTGTTGTTTTTCACATTTCGAAAATTCGAGCGAGTCCGTATCATGAATACAGACTTGCCAGTGCCTTTCGACAGGGTCCTGAGGGGCTCAGGTGAGTTTCGGACCACTGGGAGCTAATTGCAAAACACCAGAAATTCCAGGTCTCGTTTCCTTCTCTGCGATCGCGGATGGGTTACTGCATTTGCAATGAAGGAACTGGGCAGGGGTGGTGAATGCATGAGCATTCGCACAAAGGGCACCACGATCATGATGAATTGTGCTCCTGACCCAGTGCGATCGCCTACCCCACCCGCGTTCGCACAGAGCCCAGCCTTTGGGCCAGCCCAGCTACTCCTTACCCTATGTGTTCGCAGGGCTCTCTCCGCATTCGCATAGAAGTCCCATGAGGGCCTGGTCATCTAAAGCTCTGAGATCGCACTGCCCGGGATGCGATCGCATAGAGGAGTCCACTAGGCAGTGTGTTTTAATAACGGGATTTAATTCATTTCCTCATCTTCTTCTTCTTCCTTGGGACGATTTTCAGCATTCAAAAGGGGCGAACGACCTAGTTATTGAATGTAAGTAAATTCTACTCTAATATTAGTTTCATGCATGGATTACAAGCTAAATTAACTACCTAATTAGTGAAAACTAAGGATTTGGGGTAGTAACCTAGGGCTTTTGAAAATGTAGAAAATTACCCGTCAATTAGCTATGAAATCAAGTAAAAATCGTGTATTAATGATCCTTAAGCTATGGGTGGGTGTTTCCTTCGAGAATTTTTGGAATCCGAGCATGCGGGCTGGGGTTGGATTTTAGGATTTGTTCAAGAATGATGAATTTGACTAAGTAGTAAGAGAATTTCATGCTTTGAGTATAAATTGATATATTTGTATAACATTTGGCTAGTTTCGAGTCTGTGGGTGTCGAGTTTGGAGTTTCGGGCGGGTTCTTGAACCGGGGAGTAGGTTCGACACGAGGTCGGTCTCCTTTCTAACCTTGTAAGAGGGAATTGTCCCCCTAGGTGATTTAAATGCTATATGTGATAATATTTTGGGGATACGTAAGTATAAAGTGACTGGAGTCTGTATGTAGTGGATATACTATTATGTCCGGGTTGTTAGATCCACATCATGCCTTGTGTTTTACTTCATATGAACTATATGCTTAATGAATAAACTGTTACATGCGGCTTATTTTCCCTGAGATCATGGAATTTGAGAAACTTGTAAGGAACTGTTCACTAAAAAGTAATAATGTGTGTGCATGTGACCGCTTCACAATTTACATTCCGCGAGCAGGGTGTGATTTCCCCCACTCTTATGGAACGGGCCGTACGCCATGGCTGATTGAGAGATGTACTTTTGGTTCGGCCCGTTCGATCCTCGACAGTGCATAGAGAGGATTACTTTATAGCAAAGATGCACTTTTGGTTCGGGCCGTTCGATCCTCGGCAGTGCATAGAGGTGAGTACTTTATGGAAATGTGCACTTATGGTTCGGGCCGTTCGATCCTCGGCAGTGCATAGAGGTGAGTACTTTATGGAAATGTGCACTTATGGTTCGGGCCGTTCGACCCTTGGCACTGCACAGACATGACTATATTATGACTCCGGCCGGTTTTCCTTACCCTGCATGCGCATGATTTATTTGTTACTAAATTCATGGACATTGATTTGACAGATATTTGAGGGAAGGTGAAGTAGTAATTGTTTTATTCATTCCCAGTACTTCCTTGGATTTCAGTGGCTTATATATATTTGTTGCTTCACTGCCTTTACATGTCTACCATTTTCATCATATTCTGTTATATATTGTTGGACCTTAGTGAGTGTCATGTCGACCTCTCGTCACTACCTCTTCGAGGTTAGGCGGGATACTCACTGGGTACATATATATTTATGTACTCATGCTACGCTTCTGTACTTAATTGTACAGGTTCTGAACCTGGTGCATCTGGTTGTCGGACCGGAGTTTGATTTTGATTATAGATGGGCCTGACTTCACGGTGAGATGTTTTCTCCTGGCGATCTCCGGCAGCACCATGGGGTTTCTTTTGCTTATTTCTTATCTATTTCCTTTAGACACTAGGACTGTATATTATATCTTTTGTCTATTCTGTTAGTATGCCCGTCGGACTTGTGACACTAGTTCCTCGCACACACGTGATAATTATCATGGATTTTGGGTTTGTATATATATTGTCTCAAGCCTCTTCATGACTGCTTTTGATTAATAACTGGCTAATTATCCTTGTCTATTCATGTTTTAAGTTTTAAAAACTGAGTATATGTTGAAATGTTTAATCTAATAAGAAATAACCCTTAGTAAATTGAGTGTTGGCTTGCCTGACCCCGCTGTTGGGCGTCATCACGATCGAAGATAGGATTTTGGGTCGTGACAACATGGTATCAGAGCACTAGGTTCACGTAGGTCTCACAAGTCACGGGCAAAGCCAGTAGAGTCTTGTGGATCGGTACGGAGACGTCTGTACTTATCTTCAGGAGGCTATAGGGTGTTAGGAAACCTCTCTTTGTTCTCAATCTATAGTGCAGTCGATGATTTACTAAATTCATTCTTCTATTCTCTCACAGATGGTGAGGACGCGTGCATCTGATGTTCCAGACCCGGGAAGGCCTGCTTCCCCCGTTACCGAGGCCGCGGAAGAGGCTGGGGGAGGGCACGAGCCCGCAGTAGGGGACGAGGGTGTCTTAGAGCTATTCTGGTTCCTCCACCAGAGGACTCTATTATAGAGGAGCAGGACAAGGTGCCTTCAACAGATCCTGCTCCAGTACACTTCATGACGGCGCCAGGCTTCCAGGCAGTCATGGGCCGTATGATGAGATTTATGGACACTATGTCCCAAGTTGGTTTATTTCCAGCAGATCCTACCACTTCTCAGGCATGAGGGGGAGTCCAGACCCCTACTTCCCAGGTTGCAGGCCAGACAACAGCATTACATCATACCCCGGGTACACTGCCTGTGGGTGGGGTCCAGCCTGTTGCAGCAGCACCAGAGCCCAGACCAGCTGCGAACGGCGATCCACAAAATTTATTAGATAGATGGACTCGATTGCACCATCCAGTCTTTGGGGCTGAGCGAAGCGAGGATGCCCAGGAATTTGTGGACAGGTGCAGGGACAGACTGCACAACATGAGGATACTAGAGTCCCATGGAGTGGATTTCACTACCTTCCAGTTTTAGGGCAGAGCTCGTAGGTGGTGGCTGTCCTATATTCTCAGTAGGCCAGCAGATTCTCCTCTTATCACTTGGGAGCAGTTCACGCAGATGTTTCTAGATAGATATATCCCACCCTCTGAGAGGGAAGATCTGCGGTATCAGTTTGAGCGGCTAGAGCAGGGACAGATGTCAGTGAAAGATTATGAGGCCAGATTTTCAGAGTTGTCTTTCCATGCACTCATGATACTACCTACTGATGTAGAGAGGGTACGAATATTTTTGGCTAGGTTGTATCCATGTATTAGGGCCACCATGACCCGAGAGGTGGAGATGGGTATTCCTTATCAGCTCATGGTAGAGATTGCTCGTAGGATCGAGGGGTATCGGTCGAGGAGTAGGGAGCAGGGGCAGCAAAACAAGAGGGCTAGATTCTCTGGAGATTTCAGAGGTGCCCCAGCTAGGGGCAGAGGTTAGTTTAGCAGTGGTTAGCCCAGCAGGCCTTTATATTCAGCACCTCCACTACCTCCCCGAGGTGTTCCAGCGAGGCCTCATTTCAGTGCCATGCCAAAGCATTCCTACCGTCCTCCAGCCATTCAGAGTTCACCCAGTGGTTATCCCAGTCATCCGAGATCCTCCGACCCCTACTTCAGTGCTATGCCAGAGGGACATCGCCCTCCGGCCATTCAGGTTTCTTCTTCGAAGCAGCAGACTATGGTACTTGGGAGTTGTTACAAGTGTGGAGATCTAGGTTTCGGGGCAAGGCCGTACAATAGGGTTATCAGTCGATGGGTTCGGCACCAGTATTCTGGCCACCTAGAGGTGGAGGACAGGTCGATAGGGTTCGTCCTAGAGGTGGAGGCCAGTTAGGGGGAGGTCAGGCAGCTCCTGTTCACTCTGGTGGAGCTTAGTCTTCCGGTACTCCAGCCAGATTCTATGCCATTCTGGCCAGATCAGATACAGGGTCCTCAGACGCCGTGATCACAGGTATTATCTCAGTATGTGGTAAAGAGGCTTCAGTATTATTTGATCCAGGATCCACCTATTCATATGTTTCAGCATTATTTGCTCATTTTCTGGATGCTCCTCGCGAGTCTTTGGGTTCTCCTATATATGTGTCCACTCCTATGGGCGATTCTGTAGTGGTAGACAGGATTTATCGGTCTTGTGTGATCACCTTCTGTGGGTTCAAGTCCAGAGCGGACCTTTAATTGCTCGACATGGTTGATTTTGAGATTATTCTAGGCATGGATTGGCTATCTCCTTATCATGCCGTGCTAGATTTCCATGCCAAGACAATTACTTTAGCCATGCCCGAGTTGCCTAGGATGGAGTGGAGAGGTTCCTCGGTTAGTTCATCCAACCGAGTTATTTCATTCATGAAGGCTCGGCATATGGTCGAGAAGGGTTGTCTGGCCTATTTTTCTTATGTGCGGCACACCACCGCCGAGTCTCCGACGATTGATTCAGGGTCGGTGGTTTGAAAGTTTGCTGATGTATTTCCTTCAGACCTTCCAGGCATGCCTCCGGACCGTGATATTGATTTCTGCATTGATTTAGCTCTAGGCACCCATCCTATATCTATTCCTCTGTACCGTATGGCTCCGAAGGAGCAACTTGAGGAGTTGTTGTTAGCTAAGGGGTTCATCAGACCGAGTGTATCGACGTGGGGTGCTCCATTTCTATTCGTCAAGAAGAAGGATAGGTCATGAGGATGTGTATTGATTACCGCTAGTTGAAAAAGGTTACCATTAAGAACAAGTATCCTTTGCCGTGCATCGATGATTTGTTTGACCAGTTGCAGGGTGCTCGGGTGTTTTCTAAGATTGATTTGAGATCGGGATATCATCAGTTGAAGATTCGGGCCTCATATGTTCCGAAGACTACTTTTCGTACGAGATATGGCCATTATGAGTTCCTGGTGATGCCCTTTGGCTTGACTAATGCCCCAGCAGCATTCATGGACTTGATGAATAGGGTGTCCAGGTCGTATATTTATTCCTTTGACATTGTCTTCATAGGTGACATCTTGATTTACTCGCGTAGCCTGGGTGAGCACGAGTAGCAGTTGAGAGTTGTGCTCCAGACCTTGCGGGAACAGAAGCTATATGCTAAGTTCTCCAAGTGTGAGTTCTTGTTGGATTGCGTAGCATTCCTGGGGCATGTAGTAACCGGAGAGGGTATCAAGGTTGATCCTCATAAGATCGAGGTAGTTCAGAGTTGGTCGCGTCCTACTTTAGCTACAGAGATCAGGAAATTTTTGCGCCTACCAGGCTATTATCGACGATTTGTTGAGTGGTTCTCTTCTATTGCAGCTCCAATGACCAGATTGACTCAGAAGAATGCCCCGTTCCGATGGTCTGACGAGTGTGAGGCGAGCTTTCACAAGCTCAAGATAGCATTGACCTCAACACCAGTTCTAGTATTGCCTTCCAGTTTTGGGATGTATAAAGTATATTGCGACGCTTCGCGTGTTGGCTTGGGGTGTATGTTGATGCAGGAAGGGAGATTTATTGCTTATGCTTCGCGCCAGCTGAAGGTTCATGAGAAGAATTATCTTGTGCACGATTTGGAGTTGGTGGCGATTGTTCATGCTCTTAATATTTGGAGGCACTACTTGTATGGAGTGTCATGTGAGGTTTATACAGACCACCGTAGCTTGAAGCACTTGTTCCAGCAGAGGGATCTTAATTTGAGGTAGCGCAGATGGCTTGAGTTGTAGAAGGATTATGATATCACCATTCTTTATTATTCCGGGCAAGGCAAATGTGGTAGCGGATGCTTTGAGCAGGAAGTCAGAGAGTGTGGGTAGCTTGTCTTACATTGCAGCAGAGGAGAGACCTCCAGCCTCTGACATTCAGTACTTGGCTAATCTCCTGGTGAGATTAGACCTTTTAGAGCCTCGTCGAGTTTTAGCACATGTGGTTGCTCAGTCTTTGTTATTTGGGAAGATTAAGGCTCGGCAGTATGATGATCCGTGTTTGGCAGAGCTATGGGAGACAGTGGTTCAGGGTAGGGCTAAGGAGGTTACTATTGGCGAGGATGGTGTTCTGAGACTTCAGGGCTGCTTATGTGTTCCTAATGTTGATGGCCCGAGGGAGAGGATTCTAGAGGAGGCACACAGTTCTTGGTATTCTGTTCATCCTGGTGCTACGAAGATGTATCTTGATTTGAAGCAGCATTACTGGTGGAGGCGGATGAAGAGGGACATCATGGAGTATGTGACTAGGTGTCTTAATTGCCAGCAGGTGAAGTATGAGCACCAGAGGCCAGTAGGCCTACTTCAGGAGGTGCCCATTCTTGAGTGTAAATGGGAGCGCATCACTATGGACATCATGGTTGGGCTGCCTTGGACTTTGCGGAAGGTTGACGTGGTTTGGGTCATTGTGAATAGATTGACCAAATCGGCGCATTTCATTCCAGTAGATACTATATATACTTTTGAGAGGTTAGCCCAGATTTACATTCGGGAGATAGTCCGATTGCACGCTGTGCCGGTGTCCATTATATCAGATCGAGGTCATCAGTTGACCTCGCACTTCTGGAGAGCATTGCATAGTGAGATGGGCACCCAAATAGATTTCAGTAGAGCATTTCAACCTCAGACTGATGACCAGTCGGAGCGTACACTTCAGATATTGGAGGACATGCTCAGGGCATGCGTGATTCACTTCGAGGGTCAGTGGGACCAGTACTTGCCTTTTGCCGAGTTTTCTTACAATAATAGTTACCAGTCCAGCATCGATATGACCCCATTTGAGGATTTGTATGGTCGGCGATGTCGTTCCCCTATCGGGTTGTTTGAGCCTGGCGAGGCTAAGTTATATGGTACCGACCTGGTGAGGGATGCTTTGGAGAGGGTGAAGTTGATTCAGGAGAGTTTCCGTACAGCACAGTCAAGACAGAAGAGTTACGCGGATCAGAGGGCGCGTGATGTATCATTTATGGAGGGAGACAAGGTTATGTTGAAGGTCTCGTCGATGAACGGTATTATGAGGTTTGGGAAGAAGGGCAAGCTGAGCCCGAGGTTTATAGGTCCCTTCGAGGTGTTAAGGCGAGTTGGGGAGGTTGCTTATGAGCTAGCCTTACTTTCCAGTTTATCAGGAGTTCATCCGGTCTTTCATGTATCCATGCTCCAGAGGTACCACGCCGACATCACTCACGTGGTGGATTTCAGCACTATTCAGTTGGATGAGACGTTGGGCTACGAGGAGGAGCCAGTTGCTATTATTGATAGACAGGATCGCCAGTTTAGGTCCAAGAGAGTTTTTGTAGTGAAGGTCCAGTGGAGGGGCCAACCCGTCGAGGAAGCGACTTGGGAGTCCTAGGAGGACATGCGGAGCAGATATCCACACTTATTCAGCACTTCAAGTATGATTCGAGACTCGTTCGAGGATGAACGTTTGTTTAGGAGGTGGAGAATGTAACGACCCGACCGGTTGTTTTGCGTTATTGGACCCCGTTACCCTAAATGAAACTTCCCATAGCGTCTTATTCTGATTTATAACTTGCGGGGGCGCGTGGTCCGGGATTCGGAAGTGTTTAGAGTGCTATAGGAACACTTCGTTCCTTAAGGTTGGCCTTTAAGGCCAAGTTTGACTTCGGTCAAAATTTTGAGCAAACGACCTTGGAATCGAGTTTCAACGATTCCAGTAGCTTCGTATGATGATTTCGGACTTGGGCGTATGTTCGGAATGGGTTTTTGATGACAAGGAGCGTTTCGGAGCCAAATATCGAAATAAGAATTTCCTTAAGTTCATATTGTGGTTTGGGACGTGTTTTTGTGTTATCGAGGTCCGAACAGAATTCTGAGACCGGGAATAGTTCCGTTATGTCATTTATGTCTTGCCTGCAAAATTTGGTGTCATTCCGAATAGCATAGGTCGGTTCGGCGCATTGTTAGCGAATTCTAGAACTTTAAGTTCAAAGTTTGATTCAATTTGGTTTTGGGGTTGAATTCTTAGTTTCGTTGTTTTTTTTCATGTTCCGAAAATTTGAGCGAGTCCGTATCATGAACACAGACTTGCCAGTGCCTTTGGACGGGGTCCCGAGGGGCTCGGGTGAGTTTCGGACCCCTCGGAGCTAATTGCAAAACACCAGAAATTCCAGGTCTAGTTTCCTTCTCTGCGATCGCGTATGGGTTACTGCGTTTGCAAAGAAGGAACTGGGCAGGAGTGGTGAATGCCCTGTGCCTTCGGACAAAGGGCACCGCGATTGCGATGAGTTGGGCTCCTGACCCAGTGCGATCGCACACCCCACCCGCATTCGCACAGAGCTCATCCTTTGGGCCAGCCCAGCTACTCCTTACCCTGTGCGTTCGCAGGGCTCTCTCCGCGTTCGCATAGAAGGCCCATAAGGGCCTGGTCATCTAAAGCTCTGCAATCGCACTGCCCAGGCCGCGATCGCATAGAAGAGACCACTAGGCAGTGTGTTTTTATAACGGGATTTAATTCATTTCTTCATCTTCATCTTCTTCTTCTTCCTTGGGACTATTTTCAGCATTCAAGAGGGGCAAACGACCTAGTTATTGAAGGTAAGTAAATTCTACTCTAATATTAGTTTCATGCATGGATTACAAGCTAAATTAACTACCTAATTAGTGAAAACTAAGGATTTAGGGTAGTAACCTTGGGCTTTTGAAAATGTAGAAAATTACCCGTCAATTAGCTATGAAATCAAGTAAAAATCATGTATTAATGATCCTTAGGCTATGGGTGAGTGTTTCCTTCAAGAATTTTTGGAATCCTAGCATGCGGGCCCGGGGTTGGATTTTAGGATTTCTTCAAGAATGATGAATTTGACTAAGTAGTAGGAGAATTTCATGCTTTGAGTATAAAAATATATATTTGAATAACATTTGGCTAGTTTTGAGTCTGTGGGTGTCGAGTTTGGAGTTTCGGGCGCGTTCTTGACCCGGAGAGTATGTTCGACACGAGGTGAGTCTCCTTACTAACCTTGTAAGAGGGAATTGTCCCCCTAGGTGATTTAAATGCTATATGTGATAATAATTTGGGGCTACGTACGTACAAATTGACGAGAGTAAGTACGTAGTGGATATTACTATTATGTCCGGGTAGTTAGGCCCACATCATGCCTTGTGTTTTACTTGATATGAACTATATGCTTAATAAATTAAATGTTACATGCGGCTTATTTTTCCTGAGGTCATGGAATTTAAGAAAACTTGTAAGGAATTGTTCACAGAAAAGTATTTAAAAAGGAATAATGTGTGTGCATGTGACCGCTTCGCAATTTACATTCCGTGAGGGGAGTGTGATTTCCCCCACTCTTATGGGAATGGGCCGTACGCAACGGCGGATTGAGAGATTCACTTTTGGTTCGGCCCGTTCGATCCTTGGCAGTGCATAGAGGTGAGTACTTTATGGAAAGGTGCACTTATGGTTCGGGACGTTCGACCCTCGGCAGTGCACGAACATGACTATCTTATGATTCCGGTCGGTTGTCCTTACCCTGCATGCGCATGATTTATTTGTTACTAAATTCATGGACATTGATTTGATAAATATTTGGGGGAAGGTGAAGTAGTAATTTTTTTATTCATTCCCAGTACTTCCTTGGATTTTAGTGCCTTATATATATTTGTTGTTCATTGCTTTTACATGCCTACCATTTTCATCATATTCTGTTAAATTATATTGTTGGACCTTAGTGAGTGTCATGTCGACCTCTGGTCACTACCTCTTCGAGGTTAGGCGGGATACTCACTGGGTACATATATATTTATGTACTCATGCTACGCTTATGTACTTAATTGTACAGGTTCTGAGGCTGGTGCATCTGGTTGTCGGACCAGAGTTTGATTTTGATTATAGACGGGCCTGACTTCACAGTGAGCTGCTTTCTCCTGGCGATCTCCGGTAGCACCATGGGGTTTCTTTTTCTTATTTCTTATCTATTTCCTTCAGACACTGGGACTGTATATTATATCTTTTGTATATTCTGTTAGTATGCCCGTAGGACTTGTGACACTAGTTCCTCGCACACACGTGATAATTATCATGGATTTTGGTTTTGTATATATATTGTCTCACGCCTCTTCATGACTGCTTTTGATTAATAACTGGCTAATTATCCTTGTCGATTCATGTTTTAAGTTTTAAAAACTGAGTATATGTTGAAATGTTTAATCTAATAAGAAAGAACCCTTAGTAAATTGAGTGTTGGCTTGCCTGACCCCGCTGTTGGGCGCCATCACGGCTTAAGATAGGATTTTGGGTCGTGATAACAAGCTTCCTATTTTGTTCTGAATTGCTTGTGTTGTGGCTTTTAAGGAAGAATAGCTCATGATCGTGCTCGACTTCAACCCATCTTCTACCATTCCTCCCATTTTTACCGCATCATTAAAAGGCTTACCCATGACCGAGTTCAAATGCCCAAAGTAAGTAGGCTCTTGAGCTTGAAGAAAGTACTCAACCATGTCTTCTTCTTCTATCGGGGATTCACTTGGGCAGATTGCTCTCTCCATCTGAGCCCGTATTCTCTAAAGTTTTCACTGGGCTTATTTTCTACCTCGTCAGGGATAGGGGATCCGGGACAATGTCTATATTGTACTGAAAGTGCCGGGCAAAAGACTGAGCCACATCGTCCCATGTGTACCACCTGCTAGCATCTTGGCAGGTGTACCATTCCAGAGCTTCCCCACTCAGACTCTAACTGAAATACGCCATGAATAACTCGTCCTTTCCACTGACGCCTCTCATCTTACTGCAATAACCTCTCAAGTGGGCTACGGGATCCCCATGTCTGTTGTATGGATCAAACCTTGTCATTTTCAACCTAACGGGCAGTTAGATGTCAGGAAATAAGCACAAGTCTTTGTAAGCCACACTTACTTGGCTTCCTATCCCTTGCATGTTCCTCAAAGAGTGATCCAAACTCTTCACTTTCCTGAATATCTCATCTTTCTCCACGTTCTTAGATGGCTTCTCGGTTTCAACAAGAGGCTCAAAGTGAGGGGTGTAACAATAAGGATCCGAGACCTTGAAGGTTGGTTCTGGAGCATAGTATTGGGCACCAGGAACTTTGAACGCAGGTTTATTAGAAGATCGATGGATGGTAGCCTGTGGAGGGGCTACAGAAATAGGAGTGGATGTCGGAGCAGGGTTTGAGGTTGTTTTGGCTGGTGGAGCAAGGAAAATTTGGGATGAGGTTCCAGGGTAGTTGTGGTAAAGGGTAGAGCCTGGTGCATGTTGAGGGGAAAGATCACCGACAGTGGGAACCTGAGCTTGTGAAAGTGGTGGGCTAGAGGCAGGGTTTTCAGTATAGTTAGCAGGAAATAAGGGTAGAGGATTCCCCAAGATCCAAGCCTGATACATTTCTGCCATCTGTTGTTTCAACCTTTGGACTTCCTCTTTCAATTCAGATTCTGACTCCACAATCTCTCTCGATGGGCAACAACTCATGTGTGTAATCCTTTGCTAGTCATGACTGCCTTGTGCTTTGACCTGGTGTCATATGGATGACTCGCTAGAACGCTAACAAACTAACCACCTGAACAGAACCTAGCTAATTTGCACACCCAACAACCTTGTTAGTTTTGAAACGCTTAACAAATAGGAAATCACATGTCGGGATGCGATGCACCTAAATAGTTAAACTCTTCTACCATGTGTTTGAACGGTTGCATACTTCATCCCGGACTTAACTAACCCTTTTTTGCTCTGTACCACTTTTCTTTCATTTCTGCCCCCCTTTAATCACTTTTTATTTTCTCATTTTGTTTTTGTCACTCTCGTTTTCTCTTTTTTGTTTTTGTCACTCTTTTATTTTTTGTCGCTCCTTTTTTCATTTATTTTTTGTCACTATTTCTTTTTCACTCAATTTTTTCTATTTTTTTTCACTCGATTAATTTTGTGGCTATGATCGAATCCTATGGGGATTGTTTACATATCATGACGCCGCATGAATCACATCATTACGTAGTTCAGGAATAAAGTAAATAAACTAACTTTTATTTTTGAATTTTTTTTTAATTTTCGAAAGAAAGACTAATAAAGAAGAAAGAAAAAAATTTTGGATTTCGATTTTTTTCTTCCCGATAGAAAGACTTCTACATAAGAAAGAAAAACATATTTTTTGGCTTTTTGGTTTTGATTATTTTTTTTTTTTTGAATTTTTTGGAGAAAGACTTCTAAAGAAGGAAAAAACATATTTTTTTAATTTTTGTTTGATATTTTTTTTTTAAAGGAAAGACTTCTATAACGGAAGAAAATATATTTGGTTTAAATTTTTTTTTTATGTGGGATTTTCTAAGAAAAGAATTCTAAAGAAGGAATTAAAGGATAATACTTTTTGATCTTGAAATTTTTTTTTTTCAATTTCCAAAAGAAAAACTTCTTAAAAAATGAAAATATTTTTGGATTTTATGTGTCAAAGAAAGACTTATAAAGAAGGAATTAAAGGAAAATATTTTTTGAACTTTTGAAAATTGGGGGCCGAAATCGATAAAGTTTGCCTATGTATTTCACATCCGATGAGAATCATACCCGAGTAGTTCGGCCAAAAGCGGGGAATATTTTAAAATCTTAGTCTATTTTACAACACCTTTTGAGTAAAATCAGACACAGTTTGATTTTTGAGTACAGAGGTTTTATGAGAACAAGTGAATTTCACTCTCTTATACTCCTTCTCTTGGTTATTCTTTTTTAAATTTTCTTTCCCTATTTTAAAAATCCGGACAACATACAAACCAGATCAAACATATGTACAAGTAGCACGTAAGATGCATCAGGAAGATCTTTTTAGTTTCGGGTACACCTGCCCTAGACAAACCCAATCCCTGTGTTGAGTCCCCTAAGTCAAATGCACGTGATGCAAACACAATTATTCCTCTCTCGATTACATGAACTAGTGAATATATATGCAACAGTTAAAACATCCAAAACGATTCAATACATAAAACTAGAGTTAATTACCCACAAACAAATATCAATACACCAAATCCATCAAACCCTAACAAAAACTACTCCTTGGGTATGGAGTAATTCATCACAAAAATGTTTAAAGTAAAGAAAAACATAAAACAATCCAAACCCATGTCTTGAGTTGGGATTGAATGATGGATTCCTTGTGCTCTTGCTTCTCCAACTTCTCCTTAGCCTCCTTAGGTCTTTGATGTGTCAAAAGTCCTCAAAATACTGTTTTTCCATGAATATATACCAACTAGGATCGGGCCTAAATAATTACACCTTCTCCTACGCGAAAACTCGCATATTTTCCCGGGCAAGACGTGCGCGGCTGCGCACCTGGAAGGGTGCCCGCGCACTTGGCCACAAACTTTTCACACTTTCTGCCCCATATGCGTGGTCAGTGCGCTGCCGCGCACTTGACGTGCACTTTTCACCCTTTTATGTTAGGAATTTGAGAAAATGTAAAACATGAAAGTTGTACACCTTTGAATTAACTTTCCAACAATATATTTAATAGCCCAAATAGATTCTGAGAGAAAATTTATGAGCATTTTACGATACAGTATGCAATATGCCTACTCGATCCTTCGTTTTGTTGTTCTATCATCCGTTAATCCCCGAGCACGATCCCGACTTAATTCCTTAGGATTTTTCTCAGAATCCAAAGCTCCAAATCACATGAATTCATTACATAACATCTACATAGCTTGGAAACACTCCTACAAAACATAAAACACACCATTAGTGAAAAACACTAGCGATTAAAGCTCAAACTCAACTGAGGTGCAGTAAATTGGAATGTAATAATCGAATAAAATATGAGATTATAGCCTACAATCAACACCCCACACTTAAAGCATTGCTCTTCCTCAAGAAATCAAACCACACTTTATAAATACACAACCTTATTAAACAACACTCAAGACTCATTACCTTTCCTTCATGAATCAAGTGCCCTCGCACAATAAAAGAGAGTAGTTCCACACACACAAAATTCCAGAACAATTAGGAACTCAAGATAGAAAGAATTCACTCACTCTTAGAAACGACATTCATGTTCCACAAAAGATGAACCATAGGCTTGCCCGTAGTGTACTACTCTACTAATTGAGCTCATTCAGTCAAGAATCAAGTAGAACTTTTAATTGATTATAATGTAGGCTGTTGGACAGGTAGGATACATTTAGATATAAGATTGACTACATCTCCCTAATAACTTTAATACATACACTTTAACAGTTGAAGACCTACACTTATCTCAAACCATACTCCACCTTGACATCAACATGCATTAACTCACCAAATTATTTAAGCACAATTACATCAAGAGTTACCACTTATCAATGAATCTCGTTAACAACAATATAACTATTCTTTTTCATTTCTTGTTCAATTCAAGTGGCTCTTGATTTTTCAAAAAAAATTGCACCTTTCTCCTTATTTCATTAGTTCCACTAAAAAGCCAAACCAACCACCCCACACCTCAACTTTTACAAAGTTCATAAAAAATTGAAGTGCTCATTAGAAGTACAAGGTTCAAATAGATGGTCAATTCGAACAAATGAGTAAGGCTTGTAATATGGTTGCCGAAGAAACAGGATTACAGGCTAAACAGGGTTAACTAAGATAAAAAATAATTAGGTGGGTAAAAGCATATAACCGACTCAACAAAGAAACACCTATATCACTTACAAGACTGCATAAAACTACCATTTCACTTTGCAAACACACAGAGCAAGTTCTATACATCAAATGCAATGCACAGAATAACACAAAAATCTCACACACACATGGAACATGACTCACCAAGGATTGGCTTCATCAAGACACTCTAGTCAAAAGCAATTAAGCAAAGTTAAGATCACACAAATTAAGGCACCTATCAAAGAGTCAAAAACTGAGCCTAAGCGTCACAACTAAAGCACTCACTATTCTCAAGGCATAACAAATTCAAGAGGCATTGCTTTCAATTCAAATCATAGCACAAGGTTCCTGTAACGACGCGGCCGGTCATTCCGTGAGATTTACCCCGTTTTCCCCCATTTTTGCATTTTTCATATATTGCTAGCCTGTTTTTGTTGTGTTGGGTCATTTGGTTTGGGTCCGGAGTGGTCATGGTGAGAATTGAGGCATTTAGTCTCTTAAAGTAGCCTAATAGTTGAAAAAATCAACTGAGAGTTGACTTACTGGTGAACGACCTCGGAATGCGGATTTTATGGCTAAGATAACTTCATTAGCTGATTTGTGACTTAGGAGTGTGTTCGGAATGGACTTAGGAGTGTGTTTGGAATGAAGTTGTGATGTCCGATGTAGAATTAGGCTTGAATTAGCGAAAGTTAGTTTTTGGCGCTTTCCCGTCGGCAGTAGAAAGTAGGCTATCGGGGTCGGAATGGGATTCCAGAAGTTGGAGCGGGTCCGTAATGTCATTTTGAGTATGTGTGCAAAATTTCAGATCAATTGGAGGTGTTTCGGTTGGTTTCGGCGTATTTGGCAAAATTTTGAAGTTTCAAAGTTCATAAGCTTGAATTTGATGTAATTTTGGTGTTTTCATGTTGTTTTTGGTGTTTCGAAGGCTCGACTAAGTTGGAATAATGCTATGGGGTGTGTTGGTATGTTTGGTTGGGACCCCGAGGGGATCGGGATTTATTTCGGATGGTTGGCGGAGTTTTGAACTTTGAAAATTGCAGCAAATGGCTATTGGTGTAAGTTTTTGGTGTTGGCCGCACCTTCGGAAGGGTAAACGCAGGTGCGAAAGGCCATGTGCAGGTGCAAAAGGAGGCTAGGAAGGGGAAATCCGCAGGTGCGAAGAGATGGCCGCACCTGTAGTGGCCGCAGGTGCAAGCATTGGTCTGTTAGTGGGATTGCGCAGGTGCGCACCTGGGACCGCAGGTGCGATTAAGTATCCGCAGGTGCGGAATTGCTGGGCAGAATAGTATAAAAGAGACCTCCGTGAAATTTTATTCATTTCACCATTGTTGCATGCGGTTGGAGCTCTTTTGAAGACAATTGAAGAGAAAATTTTTGGTTCTTCAGTGAAGGTAAGTTCCCCGGTTATTAAGTCGTTTACATGCTATTTTGTTCGGATTAGGCTTGTAAATTGAAGGATTAAAGTAGGAAAAGGTTGGGAGAAATGGGTGGAGGATTGGAAAATTCTTTTGGCAATTAAGGTAGGCAATTGTGGTGCGATTGTGGTGTTTTTGGTATGTGTAGAATCGTGGGAGGACGAGGTTTCTAGTGATATAAGATTTATCGAATTTCGAGACGTGGGTCGGGGCTCGGGTTTGGCCGAATTTCGAGATTCTTATATAATTTGATAGTTTTCGATTGGGTTGTGTTCCTTTAGTATATATTAATGATGTTAAACTGGTTTTGACTAGATTCAGAGCAATCGGGAGCCAACTTGAGGGGAAAGAGCATAGCAGACTAGTGTTGTGGCCCGGTAGAGGTAAGTAATGGTTATAAATCTTGTCCTGAGGGTATGAAATACCGGACTACATATTTCTCACTAATTTTAGAATGGTGCACATGTTGGATGAAGAGTATGTGGCGCGCACACATTTTTGGATTGGATTTGGTCCTCTCCGCGGCAACTATTGAGTTGCATATTTTACTCAAAACCTTATGTTAAATTATGTTCTAAAGATTGTTGAAATATTTGGGCTATAAGTCGTGTTTGGGGCCTCGTGCCGATCTGTTTAGACCCCTTGGGGGCTTTTTACTGCTGTTTTCCTCACTATTTATTGATGATTTCAGTCAGTCACATTGTGCTTACTGTTTTCGAAACTCAGCCTGATTTACACTACTTTGAGATTTAAAAATGATACTTTGGGTCGAGTACCCTGTTTTACTGATTCGTTCGAGGGGATTTTTGAGAGATTCTATTGAGTGAGGCCGAGGGCCTGATTTTGAGGACATGGTATGCCACGAGGTGGCTTGATATTAGCGCTTGGGCCGAAGGAGCCCCTCCGGAGTCTGCACACACCCCTAGTGAGCGCACCGAGTACTGAGTGCCGAGTGCCGAGTGACGAGTGATTGGGAGGCATGAGTGACTGTGAGGTATGCCCGAGGGGCTGATAATGAGTGATGGTGAGGTATGCCCGAGGGGCTGATTATGAGTGACTGTGAGGCATGCCCGAGGGACTGATTATGATACATGTTTTGCCCGAGGGGCCTCTTTATGATTCATTTCATTTTCATACTAATCTTTCGGTTTGGAGTTGTTGAAAATATACATTTTCCAAAGGATTTTTCTGAAGTTGGTTTTAAGGCATGATGATTCATATATCTATGTTTATACTGTTGGAAAGTAAGGCTGTGCATATTGCGAATTGATGACATTGATTTTTATGTGCTTTCTTGCCGCTTAGACTTGATTTATTTTCATTACTACTGAGTTGGCGTACTCACATTACTCCCTGCACCCCTGTGTGCAGATTCAGGTGCAGATACCGAGCATTAGCTATCTATTCTGTGCGGAGTTAGAGTGCGGGATATAGAGGTAGTTGTTCAGCGTCCGCAGCATCTCTGGTTTTCCCTTCTTGTTGTATCTAGCTGTTTATTCGAAGGTTTTGTATTATAATAGTACACCTTTGGCTTATCTCTCTTAGATGCTCATGACATGTTGGCTCCGGGTTTTGGGGTTGGTTGCACTATTTAATTGCCTAATATATTTAGTAAACTCTGTATATGTTATGAAATGCTTGAAATTGATTGGGATTTTGAAAGAAACTATAAACATGGGATTATTGGCTAGCCTAGTTCCACGATAGGGGCCATCACGGCCGGTTTAGGATTTGGGGTCGTGACAGTTCCCTACTCCTAACAAAAATAAAACTAACTACACCCGTTCAAACAAAACCCTTGGAAAAGAACTGCGCCACAAAGAAAAACCAAGGGGAATGAATACACTACCTAACAAAAGAAAATCTTTTTGGTATTTTTCTTTCGACTTAAATCCCTTAAGAAACCCGTCGAATTGATACTCATCATCGGGAAAAATCATAATTTTAAATTTTTTATGGTTTTTCAATTTTTTCTCTATCTCTACTTCTAAACTAACAAAAACTAAAACTAAAATTAACATACATATAACATACAAATATATCCCCCACCCCACACTTTAAGTTGTGGCATGTCCCCATGACACTCAATTAAAAAGCATAAGGTAAAGAAAACTTCCCTGAATTTTTTTCTTTTCCGAGAACTTATGAACTCCACCCCTAATTCTGAATTCATTCCTCGTTTTCGCTCCTCGGTATTCTTTATGGAGCTCATTAAACTCAAGTATTTTGAGGATATCTGCAAGACCCGCTCTTTTCTTTCTTTCTTGTCCTCATCTTGAGCGGTGAATGGCTCGTTCATGATCATCCTCAACTTTTCCTGCATTCTTTCACAAGATTAGTCCATACATATTCTTATAAATCCCCAAAAATGAAATCCACATGATCAAGGTTAGAATAAGAAAACAAGGATGAAAGGTCAAGTGAATATTCCTTTGGTATGTCCAAGACCATTTGTTTCTCATTCTCTTCTACTACATGTTGCAGATGTGGAAAGGTGGATGGGGGTTTGAACTCTTCTTTCGTTGCTTCACACTCAACCACAGTCTCTGTGGATGCTCATCGTCTTGGGTAGGCTCATTCTCATAGGGTATCTCCTCCATATATTCATCATCACAACACGATGAGCTACTTGACAGTGTATTTACCAATTGACTCACTTGCGTTGTTAGGTTGTAATAGGCTTCATAAATGGTGTAAATCTCTCTACCGGTTTATTTATGAACTTATATACAAGCTCTTCCAAACTATCTATTCTCCCCTTGAGGTGGTTGTCTCACCTCGCTTTCATCCCAGTTATAATAAGGGTATTCATCCGAACTAGAGTTAAGATTATGCCCATATGAATCCTCATACATGTACAGACTAGAAACAGAGTGAGACTGTTCAAAATATGAACCATAGGAAGAATACATACCTGCTTGATAGTCAACCCATAGATTATTTCCACCGCATTTAAAATACATAGCGGGCCGCTGATAATATTCAGCTGCTAATTTTTCAACCATTTTCTTAGGCTGGTTGTACTACATCTTCACAACATTTAGAGTTCAACATCTGCAGTCTTCTCCAACTTTTTAGGTACTACAAAACAAATCTTTAAAAGAAGTTAACTAATAAAGAAAATAAAATAGAAAATGAAAAAGAAAAGAAAAAAAACTAAAACCTAATTCTTGAATTAGCACTACAAACTATCTCAAACACTATTGATTGCCAATCCTGGCAACGGCCCCATAATTTGACGAGCTTGAAACACACACCTAAATATGCTCGCTAGTCGAATATAGTATAATATAATATTGTATCCACATGGATAGGAGTTAAATAGTATTATCCTAGTTCATAACTAGATGGCTATCCATGATGATTAACAATTGAGGTTTATAGGATTAAAACTTAAATTAACTAAGATTATAAACTATTGACCAGTGACAAACACTGCAAGTAGTAAGCAAAGGAAGGTATCAATGGGGAGAAGATAGGATTGATAGGATAAGTGCAAGATGCATGTTTGGGATTTAGCTCTAGATAATTTACTTCTAATGTTCAAGTGAGTGTCTCGAATTCACTTGGTTATTAGTTCAATTGATTAGTAGAAACTGCTCTCTCGATTAAGTCTCAACCTCACAAGATAAACCAATTCTAAGTACGTGAAAATATGCAAGAATTCGTAGTGGATTGGTCTTTAGGAGAACATCTCTCCATTATCCTCCTAACTAGGTTTAATCAATAATTTTACTAGACTCTTTCGATTCTGAGAAGAATTAAAGACTTCAACCAACAAAATATAAAGAAACAATATCACAAGTTACGCCTCTCTCGATTACATGAACTAGTGAATATAGATGCAACAGTTAAAACATCCAAAACAATTCAATATATAAAACTAGAGTTAATTATCCACAAACAACTACTCCATGAATATGGAGTAGTTCATCACAATTAAGTTTAAAGTAAGGAAAAACATACAACAATCCAAACCCTTGTCTTGAGTTGGGATTGGATGATGGATTCCTTGTGATCTTGCTTCTCCATCTTCTTTAGCCTCCTTAGGTCATAGATGTGTCAAAAGTCATCAATATACCCTTTTTCCATGTGTTTATACCAAGTAGGGTCGGGCCCAAACAATTACACCTTCTCCTACGCGAAAAAGGACACTTTTTCCCGGACAAGACGTGCGCGGTCGTGCACCTGTAAGGGTTCCCGCGCACTTGGCCGCACACTTTTCACACTTTCTGCCCCATATGCGCCGCCAGTGCGCGGCCCCGCACTTTCCGCGCATGTGCCGTGCACTTTTCACCCTGTTTTGTTAGGAAGATTTAGAAGATTTAGAGAGAAGAGGGTTTCGTAACAGTTTTATATACAGTTCACAGAATATCACAGCGGTAGAAAGCGACATTTAGCACATTAGGCTAAAAAATAGACAATCATGAAAGCCAAGCATAACAACTATTCTAAGCTCGAATTCTTGAACTCAGAATAAGAGATTCTGGGTTCGTTCCGCAGGAGAGTCGCCAGAGCTGTCACACATCCTTTTTCCTGAGGGGATAGGAAGGTTTTCAAATTTAAGTAACATTAATCAAAATGGGATTATTTCTTTAATCAGAGTCTCCACTTGGGATAATTTATGGTGTCTCAATTCACCGGTTTATTTTAAAATCACAAATCGATGAAGTTGACTCTATTTTTTTATCAGAAAACATAGAAGACCGGGTAAAGAATTCTATTAACACGGGAGAAGGTGTGAGGCACTCCCGAGTTTTATGGTTTTAGCACGGTCGCTAATCTATTAATAATTGGCCTAATTATCTGATTTAATACATATTTGAAACCTATTATGCATTTTACCTTTTAAACCGATTCTAGTATTTATGGAATTTGTTTGAAGAAGTCGCGATATTGTGCACTCGTTTGTTTTTGTACATACTGTGAATCTATAACGACCCGACCGGTTGTTTCGAGAGTTATAGCCCCTTTCCCCCATTTTTCTTCTTCTTTTTTGTTCTACAGCTATTTTATGTCTTACCGGGTTGGCTGGTTCGAGTCCGGAGTGGTTTCGGAAGGAATTAAGACACTTAGTCTCTTAATTGGAAGCTTAAGTTGGAAAAGTTGACTGCATGTCGACTTGTATGTTAAAGACCTCAAATTTGAATTTTGATAGTTCCATTAACTCCGTTAGGTGATTTTGGACTTAGGAGCGCGTCCGGATTATGATCTCGAGGTCTGTAGTGGAATTAGGGTTGAATTGGTGAAAGTTGGAATTTTGGTAATTTTGGCCGGTAGTGGAAATTTTGATATCGGGGTCGGAATGGATTTCCAAAAGTTGGAGTAGGTTAGCGGTGTCATTATTGACTTGTGTGCAAATTTTGAGGTTAATCGGATGTGATTCGATAGGTTTCGACGTCATTTCTAGAATTCAAAAATTTCTAAGTTCATTAGGCTTGAATTCGTGTGTAATTCGTGTTTTTGATATTATTTGAGGTGTTTTGAGGTTTCCACTAAGTTCGTATAGTGTTTTGGGACTTGATGTTATGCTTTGTTGAGGTCCCACAGGCCTCGGGTGAGTTTCAGGTGGTTAACGGATCATTTTTTGACTTTGGTTGATGCCTGAAATCTGCTGGTGTGTATTTTCTGGTTTCCTCTTACGCATTCGCTAAAGGAGCATCGCTTTCGCGAAGGGTTATTTTGAGATGGAAAGATTTTTTACTTCGTGTTCGCGAAGAAGAGGACGCGAACACGAAGATGTGGTCTGCGCGTGCATCATGAACGTGTGAGTGGTGTCCTGTTCGCGAAGGGAGGTGAGGCAGCTAGGGACCCCAGGTCTTTGGTCTACGCGTTCGCGAGGTATGGGCCACGCTCGCAATGAGTTGAGCTTGTAAATCTTCGCATTCGCGAAGCATTGACCGCGTTCGCGAAGGGATAATTGGGAGGCAGTCTAAGTTGGTCTACGCGAACGCGAGAGGACGTTCGTGTTCGCGAAGAAGGAAATCAGGGCAGACAATATTAATTCCAATAGCGAGGGTTTGAACCCATTTTCATATTTTGAGCTAGAGAACATGGTATTGGGAGATTTTTGAAGGGATTTTCGTGGACTTGATCGGGGTAAGTGATTTCTACTTGGTTTTGGTTAAATACCATGATTACATCTTTGATTTTATCATCTAAATTGTGATTTGGGGTGAGAAATTGGGGAAAAAGAAAAAGAACTCTTGAGTTAAAATTTTGAGGTTTTGAATGGGATTTTTTTTATCGGATTTGAGTAATTTGGTATGGTTAGGCTCATGAGTGAATGGGCTTTCGGGTTTTGTGATTATTGTCAGATTTCGAGACATGGGCCAGGGAGCTGGGTTCCGGCCGATTTCGGATTTTTGGGTAGAATTTCATGTTTTCCTTGTGGAATTTTTTCCTTTTGCCTAAATTGATTACCTTGTGCTGCTTGTTGCTAGATTCGGGGCATTTGGAGAGCGATTCGAGAGGCAAGGGCACTTCGAAGTAGGATTCTACGCAGTTAAGGTAAGTAACATTTTAAATCTGGTCTTGAGGGTATGAAACCCGGAATTTGGTATGATGTGACTGTTTGGAGGTGACACACATGTTAGGTGACAAGCGTGTGAGCGTAAACCGTGAGGGATTGTGACTTGGTCCGTCCCATGAGACTGTAAAGGCGAATATCCCTTTTGTGCTTATATGTATTCCTTGTCTGCTAGCAATTTGACTGCCCTTCATGTTAGAAATCATGGTTAGGCTATGTACCTGCTTATGTTTTTCATACTCAGTCATAGAAAATTCTTGTATATGTTTACCCCAGTCTCCGTTATTTCCCTGCTGATACACTATGGCATGCTGATTTGGGCTGATTCCATTTCACTATTGAGGGCTGTGAGACTAGAGAGGTTCATGACTGAGTGAGGCTGAGGGCCTATTTGTGAGGTACTGTACCTTAGCAGGTAAATTGTCCGTGCGGATTCTGATATGATATGGTAGCACGTGAGTTGTCTGTGCAGACCTTGATATGATATTATAGCACATGATTTGTCTGTACACCCCCAGTGAGCGGAGGTACCTAATGAGCGTGTGTATTGCGGGCTGAGAGTCGAGTGTTGAGCTATTGAGAGCTTGAGTGACGCTAACCTGTAAGGTCGCATCTGTCTTCTTTGTTGCTGCATTTAGCTGATTCATGCTACTGTTGAACTTTCGAAAACTTGTTATATTTGGTTTTACTTGAACTTGGTAAGTATGCAACTGATTTGATTCATGTTACCGGTACTTATTCATGTCTATTCTTAGATTTTGAAAATTTCCAAAATGGGCTATATTGTATAACTCGTTACTGCTTCTCAGTTCCTTATTTATTTATGTTACTTGTTGAGTTGTTTGTACTCATGCTACAACCTGCACTTCATGTGCAGATCCAGGTGTGTTTGATCACGAGATCGATGAGTTCGGGCGCGATCGAGTACCGGAGACTACGAGGTAGCTTCCAGCGTCTGCAGGACCTTGTCTCTCCTTCTACATTTATTGATGTCCTGTATTGATACTTAGACACTGGTTGTATTAATTTGGTTATCTTGATGCTCATGACACTGGTTGTATTAGTTTCCGCATTTTGATTCTATTCTGAGTTCAACTTTGGTTTTTATGAAAATTTCTGATATGGAAAAGTTTTAAACTACCTTTATATTGAATTACTGAAGTATTTTACAAAAGTCGGCTTGCCTGGTACCATCGATAGGCACCATCACGACATGTTAGGTTTTGGATCGTGACAAGTTGGTATAGGAGCCTAGGTTACACAGGTCTCATGAGTCATGAGCAGGTTTAGTAGAGTTTTGCGGATTGGTACGGAGACGTCTGTACTTATCTTCGAGAGGCTGCAGAATCCTTAGGAAAACTTCGCTTTCTTGAATTCTTGTCGTGCAAATCTGTTAGTTCTTGAAACTAAACATTTGTTGTTCATTCTCTCACAGATGGTGAGGAATCGTACTATCGAGCAGGAGGGCAGTCACCAGTACCACCAGCCAGGGCCGCGAGAGGCCGAGGCCACGATAGGGACATAGGTGTAGCACGCACAGCAGCTGGGGAAGTACCTGCAAATCCACCAATTATCCCAGATCAGGACCAGGTCCTAGTTATGGATGCACCAGCGAGACTAGTTCGGGCACCACCTATGCCCATCACGATTCCTGTCCTTCAGGAGGCCTTGCTCAGGAGGTCACTGCTTCGAGGGCCACGGCCACTTGTCAGGCCGGAGGAATCACTCAAACTCCTGCCGCCTGTATACCTGAGCAGGTTGTACAGTGATTCCAGACACCGAGGGCACCACCAGCCCAGCCGGTTATAGCTGCACATGACTATGTGGTTCCTGCTATGCCTGAGGATGATCAACGTAGGTTGGAGAGGTTTGGGAGACTCCAGCCTCCACCTTTCGATGGTGTAGAGGGAGACGATGCACAGGATTTCTTGGACAAGTGTTAGAGGATACTCCATATAGTAAGTATTTTGGAGACTTGTGGAGTCTCATTCACTAACTTTCAGTTTTCTAGGGATGCATTCAGATGGTGGGAGTCTTCCGAGAGGCGTAGGCCGGTCGGCGCAACACCCCTTACTTGGCAGTAGTTCTCCATTGTCTTTCTGGAGAAGTTCGTGCCTCAGTCCCGCAGAGAGGAGCTACGCAAACAGTTTGAGCAGCTTCGTCGGGGTGATATGTCTGTGACGCAGTATGTGATGTGATTCTCAAAGTTGGCCCGGCATGCTATCTGGTTGGTTCCCACAGACAGGGAGAGGATCAGGAGGTTTATAGATGGCCTCACTTTTCAGCTGCGGTTGCTTATGACCAAAGAAAGAGAGTGTCCGGTGCTACCTTTGATGAGGTTTCCGATATTGCTCGTTAGATTGAGATGGTTCGCAGTCAGGAGAGGGTTGAGAGGGAGGCCAAGAGGCCTCGTGGACAGGGTGGATTAAGCGGTGCTCTTTCTAGGGGTCACTTCCAGCGCGGTAGAGGTCGTCCTTTCAGACATGTTCAGACAACTCGCCCAGCTTACCGTGGTGCATCATCTGTCCATGATTCCCAATGTCATCAGCAGGGCAAGTAATCATTCACTGCACTACCAGTGTAGAGTTCTCACCATACCTCGTCAGCTCAGGCATCCACGGATAGTTCCTCTGGGCATCAGGAGTAGCAATTCCGTCAGAGGAGGGGCTGTTTCGAGTGCGGATATTTTTGTCACATTATGAGAGATTTCCCTAGGCTATTGAGTGGGGCTCCAGAATGGAGTACTCGGACCATGCGGCGCTTCGATATCTTATGAACAAAAAGGACTCCAAAGCTCGGTTGAAGATATGGGTACTCTTATTATAAGAATTTGATATTGACATCCAAGATAGGAAATGCAGCGAAAACCAAGTGGTGGACCACTTGTCTCGTTTGGAGGAGCGGAAGCCGTACGATGGCCTTGAAATCAATGATTCATTCCCCAATGAGCAACTTTTGGCAATTCCAATAAAATAGGTACCATGGTTCGCGGACTTGGCAAATTTTCTTATGTGGGTAATCATTCAATATTATTATTGGGATGAACCATATCTTTTCCAGATTTGTATGGATTACGAGGTGTGTACCGGAATAAGAGCAAGGTGATATTCTTGGGGCTTGTTATTCTTCACCATATGGTGGTCATCATGGTGGAGCAAAAACGACGTCCAAAGTGCTTGGTTATGGTTTTTATTGGCCTAATCTTTACAAGGATGTTAGTGAGTTGGTGAAAAGATGTGATGAACGTCAACGGGATGGTAGAATCTCAAGGAAAAATGAAATGCTTCTCACAACCATCATGTTGATTGATATTTTTGATGTTTGGGGCATTGAATTCATGGGCCATTTTGTGAGTTCTTGTGGAAAAACATACATCTTGGTCGCAGTGGATTATGTGTCCAAATGGGTTGAGGTCGTCGCTTTACTCAACAATGAGGCGAGAAGTGTAGTGGCCCTCTTGAAGAAGAATATTTTCACAAGATTTGGTACTCCACGTGCAATGATAAGCGATGGGGGTCACACTTTTGCAACCAAGATTTTGACACTTTATTTAGCAAGTATGGTGTTATTCACAAGGTCAAGACTCCGTATCAACCACAAGCTAGTGGGCAAGGGGAAGTCTCCAACCGGGAGATAAAGAGTGTCTTGTCTAAAACGGTGAATGCTAATCGGACGGATTGGTATAAGAATATTGATGACGCGTTATGAGCTTATCGGACGGCCTACAAAACACTTCTAGGAATATCTCTATACCGGTTGGTGTCCGCGGAAGCTTGTCATCTTTCGGTGGAACTAGAGCACAAGGCAATGTGGGCTCTAAAGAGGTTGAATCTTGATTGGGATGTAACTGCTAACTTGAGGGTTGCACATTTGACTGAATTGGATGAGTTCTTGTACAATACATATGCGATTTCGTCCTTGTACAAAGAAAAGATGAAATATCTTCATGACAAATACATTTGGAACAAAGAGTTCAAGGTGGGAGATCTTGTACTGTTTTTGAACTCAAGGTTGAGAATGTTTCCCGGGAAGCTAAAACCCAAGTGGAGTTGTCAATTTGAAATTGTTGGTGGGACACCTTTTGGTGCATTAGACTTGAAAAACAAAAACAATAAAGTATTCTGAATCAATGGCCACCGGGTGAAGCGCTATCTGGGCAAGGTTGGAGATAGGAACGTGGTGGAGGTCATTTACTTCACTTGAGGGTATTTTGTGTCATGCCGCGATGTTAAATCAGGCGCTTCTTGGGAGGCAACCCATGTTCTTTTCCTTTTTCTTTTGTAGTTAGGTGTTATTTGTGTTCTAACTTGATTTGAAGTGTGCTATATGGTTGAGTGTGACTATCAAGAAGGGTGAACTAAAGTCTAAGTGTTCAAAGATTTGCGGACCGCACATTTCTGTGTGCCACAATAGGAGGGCATTCGCGGTCGCACATTTTTCATGTGGGCCGCACAATTGGAATCTTGTAAAAGTGTATAAATGTTATATCTCTTAAGTTTGATCCTGTTAGTGTGGAGGCTAATGTGCGACCACTAGTGGATATCTGCGGTCGCACCTAAAAATGTGGGGACCCCACATTAAGTGCAGAGACGGCTGACCCAGGTGACAGTGTGCGGACCGCACATTGGAAATCTACAACCGCACTCGACCCTTTTCTCTCTTAGGATTTATATTATAAATAGAAAACTTTAGTTCATTTTACATTTTTCCCGCTCCTAAAAATCATTGTTAATCTGCAAGTTTCTTAAGAAATTTTCACTGTCCCCACACATAACCACCTATGCATATGCACCCAGTGCACTCACTATATGTCGTATGCTTCATTTCATGTTAATTTTTTGTGTTAGTTTAATTTTAAAGATTTTAGTTTCTTTTAGGCCATCTGTTATTAGAGTTCATCTATGTGTCCATATGGGGTAGATCTTAACTGGGTAGTTGATAATACAAGCTATCATGGGTTGGGTTAATGAGATTTCATGTTTATACCATGTTGCCATGTCTAATGTGCAAGTAATTGAAAAATTAAAGTGGAAAAGATTGCATGTGCGTAGTTTTTGAAATCTGCGGCCATACTTGAATTTGTGTGGTCCGCAGATTAGGAGTTTTATGCTAGCTAGTGAAGCTAGTGTATCTGCGGCCGCACTTTAATTATGCAGACCACAGAAACTATAGCGAGGCTACAATTGAAATAGTGCGGACTGCAGATTTCTTATTTGGCGGTAAAAGTGCAGCCGTACTTGTAATTGTGCGGTCCACGCTTTCAGTCGCCGGTCCCATATCCGAAATCTTCGTACCACAGACCCCAATTTCAGCATCCTATTGTTTTAGTCATAATCACATTGTGCCCACATTATTCTCCCTTGCCTACATAAATCTTGAATGGGTTTAATGATGTCTTGCGACTAACAATCTTCTTTGCTTTGATACAGACAATGGTTTGATCATGAGGTCGCGGCGCCAATGTAAAAGGAAGAGGTGAATCTTCTAAGGGTGGAGGTAGAGGTACCTTGCTCCTTGGCCAGCCCAAAACAATCAGGAAGAAGGCCACAGTAGGCAGAGGGAAGATACAAACCTCTCCGAGTCTAGTTCCTATGTCCCGTCGAGGGAAGCTTCAGAGGGAAACTCAGCCTCTATTCAGGAGGAGCAGACAGCCACACAGTCTAGGTCACATGGGTGATTTCAGCTCATGGATGAGGCGTCTTCATCTCACAACACTTTCGAGGGGTCGGAAAGTTCTAGCCAGACTTCTAAACCAAAAGCTGCCCCACACATAGAGGAAAGACTGTACAGGATATTCCTGATGATGGTAGAAGGGGAGATGGTACATCCACGGTGTAAGGACCCGTAAAATTCTTAACCAAAATCTCGGGATTTCGTAGTGCCAAGTTAGATATCTGCGGTTATTATAGTAAAAATTAGCTCTCCGCGGTTCGGACTTTTTGGATTGATCAGTACCGTGCAGACTGAGAAGAAAATGTTTCTCATACTTACACATTTTTGCGGCCCATTATGCGGTCGCATAATCACTCTTCGGATCACATAATGGCCGCAGAGTGAAGCAAAAAATCTGGCAAAAATTGAAGCCAGTTTTGCGATCGATTATGCGATCGCATAATTAATATGCGGACCGCATATTGGCCGCATAACCTCTCCTGGGTTTCGCGAGGGAGTTCTGCGGTGCATTATGCGACCGTAGAATAGGTATGCAGACCGCATAGTTGTCGCATACCCAGTCATAAAATTCATCTTCTTGGAGGCCATTCTGCGGTCACTTTACGGACCACATATCCATTATGCGGTCGCATATGTAACCGCAAATTTGTGTCGGGCACCCATTTTCTTAATTTAAAACCTGACCCCCATTCCGTTAAAACCCCTCCTTAGGCCATTTTTCATCATATTTTTCTGATAACTAGGGAGAGAATGAGGTTTAGAGTGAGAAGGTGATCCTCCTCCAATACCCCTCAATTCTTTCTTGAAATTTGAAGATTTACGAAGGAAAGCAACCTAGGATTGCACTATTGAGGTAAGAATCTATACCCCGTACTCCAAATTCACAAATATAGTAAAAAGGGGAATAATTAGTGTAGCAAATCTTGGGTGTGATGATGAATATTTTGCATGCATGTGTCTTTCAAATATGTGGGGAGGTTGTGAGCTAAGAATGTGTTGAGAGGTGGTAGAATCTTTCATAAAAAGGGCTTAAGAGCCTTACTACACATGTACGTGTTTGATAGAATATGATAGCGAGCTAGAATTACAATTATCTTTCTAACTTTGGGTTCAATTTTGTTAAATTAGTAGAATAGATTGAGCATGCTAAACCGTAATCGTCTAAAAGTAATTAAGGAAAGCTCAAACAAGGCATGTTGGCTAAACTTTCTCTCTCGAAAATGAATTCCATAATGTTTCCGTAAAGCTTAAGTATGGTCCGCTCAAAATCCCTAATTTCTACATCCCGGTTTATCCCCTATAAATATATAAACTTGATTATTCTGAATAAGCTTTACATGAAAAGTTGGATGTTTAAAGTATGGTTTGTTTATTAAGTTGGTATGGCTTTGAGACGTATGGTAAATGAAAACTAGTATACCATTGGATTTGGAAAACTCGATATGCTTAATACTCTTAATTGCTCCCACGTGTACTTTATGACTTGATTGAATATGTCTTGTTAATAATCTATAAAGATGTTTGGAAATTAATTAAATGAATTGAGGTACTGCTTGTTTATGACTTTGATATGTGTTCCTTCGTCGGTTGGTATGTCTTGTTCTTTGGAAAGAACCCTTTGTGTTAAAAAGTTCCATTACTAACGCACTTGAGGTATACGATTTCTGGAATGTTCTATATGTTGGAATTTGGTGGTGATCCTTGAAATTAAATGAAGCGAAAGTCTGGGATATAAATAAAATGTGGCCATTGTGCCATAAATAATGAAACTTGTGAAAGGCCCAAAGAGCCAACGAGATATTGTTAATATGAGTGGTCGAAAATGCTAATAAAGATCTATACAATGTGGAAGATTCTGAGACGAATACATTTCTATTTATGTTTACCTTTGTGTGTGCAAATCAAACTAAAAAAGTGTTCTTGGGAGTATTATTAGCAAAACCGAGGAAGGGTGGGTCATAAGGCCCACACCTGAAACTACACGTGCCGGTGTAGGGGTGGATTGTGATTGTTCCCCTAAGTTAGGATGAAATTGGTACCTGTGAATTGGAAAAGGAAATAACCAACCCATACGACATATGTGGGAAGGCGGCTTATCTGATCGAGTGAAGATCAGACTCCATGTTGTGCACATGGTGGTACTACTCTTGTAACAACTTTCTTTCGCATCATATGTCAAACCACATTGTCCGTGGGGAGATGTCCTAGCCGATCAAGCGTGATCGGACTCCGTGCTAACAAAGACGGTGGTAATCGGTTCTAATGATCTCCCAATCAAATATATATGTGTGTATATATATATATATATATATATATATATATATATGTATATATATATATATATATGTATATATATATATATATGTATATATATATACTATTTTCGTACTTTGAAAACGGTTATGTTTCAATTGGTTATTTGGATATTGTTGGTTGCGACTTACTGCTCTCTATGTGTTGTCTTTGCCTATATGGGCATTCTATTTTGATACATGACTTTTAGCTATATATACTAGTACTATTCGACAGTACTAACGTCCTTTTTTTCCGGGGGCACTGCATCTTTAATGGATGTAGGTGGTTCCACGGTAGGCGGAAGTGATCAGTGATAGCATTATACGCTTCCCAGCTGACTTGGTGAGCCCCACTTCATTTCGGGGTCTTGAACCTTTTGTTCCTCATGTATCTATTGTTCACTTTCTTACCATGTTTTGAGGTATAGTCGGAGCCTTGTTGCCGACATTTCCTTATTACCCTTCCGTTGTACCTAGAGGCTCGGTAGACAGTTTGTGGGTGGTGCCTGATGTTGGGAATGGATCTAGAAATGTTGGTATTTAGCAAACAAATATGTTTTTCATTAAATCCATAAACTTGTAATATTTTTTTAATATGAATGAAGTTGTTAATGGAAAATGAAATACTTCCAAGATTTGATAAAGGGAGTTCATATCCCTTTTACTCATGAGTTCGTTTGGATAGAATGAGATCTAACAGGCTTCCTCAGTCGGGTTTACTCGGTTGAGCACCGGTCGCGCCCCTCGGTTTTTGGGGCGTGACACACGGGTGTGGAGAGATCAAAGAAAAAGGAGAGATGGAAGGGTAGGTTTGTCAGCTTTGATGCTTTCGCTGATTTTTGTATATGGTGGCCGCTGAGATCGTTAACACTTGAGCGACAGTTTCTATTAATTTTTTGGATAAATACAACCCGGCGGTGTGAGGCAGTTTAGAGCACGAAAGGGTTGGATGTGCTTTACTGAGAGAGTTTCGGATTCCAAGGAGTACCTCGTCCGAGAGTTCTATGCAAATGTTTCTTACATAAAGAAGGGGGCGAAGGTGACTAAAGTACGCAACCTCAAGGTGAGGTTTGATCAGCACACACTAAAAGCGTACTTGGGGTTTGAGGAATTGGAGCCAAAGGAGTATCTGGAGAAATATGCAATGAAAGAAGAAGTCCCACATTGACTGGCAGAATCTTAGCACAACCAGGGCCACCACCACCATGGATCACCGTTGCGGCTCTCATTCAGTGGAACACATTGAGCTTCCAGGCGAAGGGATGACGGACCTTTGTCTGCAGCAAACTTGATCCATGCCAGAAGAAGACCCATCTACCTCTTCCTTAGGCTGTTCTTGTGGCTTCTACCATGGCCGGGTCCCCAACACTATCACAGAGTACCTCACTGATGCAAAGGTAGAGCTAAGATCTGTAACGATCCGACCGGTCATTTTCACTTCGCTCGATAATTACGGGCATAAGTAGCTCTGTATGATGTTTTATGACTTATGCGAATCATCGGTTTTGTTTTTTAGGTTATTGGGAATCGGTTTGGAAGAATGAATTTCATTGTTGAAGCTTTAAGTTGAAATAGTTGACCAAGTTTGACTTTTTGTGAATCTAACCTGAAATGGAGTTTTGATGGTTCTGTTAGGTCTGGATGGCGACTTTGGACTTGGGCGTATGCCCGGATTTGCATTTGGATATTTCTAGAAGGTTTCGACACAAGATTGTAAAAAATTAGAAATTTGAAGGTTTGGAAAGTTCATAAGTTTGAACGGAAGTTGACTTTGATTATATCATATTCGGATTGTGGTTTCGGGAATTGGAATAGCTTCGTCATGTCATTTGGGACTTGTGTGCAAAATTTGGTTTCATTCCGAGATGATTTGATATGTTTCGACGCGCGTTATGGAATTGAAAGTTCATAGTTTGTTTAAGTATGATTTGAGGTGTGATTTATCATTTCGATGTTGTTATGTGTGTTTTGAGGCCTCGATTAAGTCCGTGTTATGTTATGGGACTTGTTGGTATGTTTGGACGGGGTCCCGAGGGGCTCGGGTGAGTTTCAGATAGGTTTGGGTTGTGTTGCGCTCGTTTTTTATGTTTTGACGTCGTTTCTGCAAGCATAAATGGTACCACATTAACAAAATGAGATATAATTCCTGTTTTGATTGAAGCATTAGATCTGTATCGTAATTACGGAGCCATATAAAAAAGAATCGTCGAATTTGGACGTCCTATGAGGGAGTTATGCTCATTTTAGTGTCGGAGAAGAGAGCTGGTATTGGTGCTTCACAGATGCAAAGTTGGGTCTGCATCAGCGACCCCGCAGGTGTGACATATGGTCAGAAAAAGCAGAAATGACAGTTGGAAAAATGCAAGTGCGGAGTTCTTGTCGCAACGAAAATCCCTGTGTATAAAAAAATTAGACTGCGTGCTTTTGATATTTTGAGCATATTTTGAGTTCTAGAGCTCCGATTGAGGTGATTTTTGCGGAGTTCTTCTCGTCTTTTCATGGGGTCAGTATCCAACAGTTTTTGTTTTTTAGTATGATCACAGAAATTCATTTTTGAATTAATCTATATTTTGATTGGACAATTGTGGATTTTTATCAAAAACTTTTCTAAAGTGAATAATTTAGTTTAAACATCGATTCAGAGTCGGAATTGGATGAAAATAGTATGGTTGGACTCATAATTGAATGTGTTGTCAGAAAATATGAGTTTTGTCACGGGCCCGTGTTGGACATTTTGGTTGATTTCGGGCTTTTGATTCAATATTTGATCTTTTACGATTGAGATTAGTTCCTTTCGCATTGTTTGATGTATTTGACTTGTTTTGGTTAATTTCGAGCCGTTCGGAGGTCGGAACGCGCGGGGTGGTATTTTTGGAGCATCGCTTCGCTTGCTCGGTATTGGAATTGGCTTATTCGAGATAAGTAACTCTTCTAAACTTAGTGTTGAGGGTATAAAATCCCGTAATACTTGTTATGTGATTGATGATGAGGTAACGCACATTCTAGGTGACGGGCGTGTGGGCGCGCACCCTGTGAATTGTGACTCCCTTGTTTCCATGGCACTCTATAGTGGTCCTATTTTATTGATATTTGTGTTCTCACTATGTGATAAAGTAATTGAGTTGTTAACCATGTTAAATATCATGTTTAGGCTTTATGTTGATATTGTTAGGACCCATAGTTGTCATTTCTTGTTGTTCTCTAACTGATTTCATTGATATTTCATACTCAGTCATATTCATGCATTTATATCATATCTCAGTCTCAGTTGTTGTTTACTGATACATCATATCATTGTTGTCGGGCTAGTTTCATGACATTGTGAGCCCGTGAGTGAGACTGGAGAGATTGATGACTGAGTGAGGCTGAGAGCCTGATTATGAGTGACAGTTATGGGATCGGGCTACACGCCGCAGCATGTTATATTGATTTATGCATGGATCTGGCTTATGATAGTGCTTGGGTTGAAAGATCCCTTTCGGAGTCTGTACACACCCCCAATGAGCGATGTTGATTACATTGAGGGATGGGTCTTCCCTGGATATGGATCTTTCCCGAAGAATTTATATACTTGCAGATGGATCTTCTCCACGGAGCCGGATTAGCCTTCTTCGGTACTGAGTGACTGATGTTTAGTGATGTATATATTCTAGGATGGATCTTCCCTGGGTCGTTATGGTCCATACAGTACCGAGTGGTTGAGCATGATGAGTGGAAAGTGTGAGACAATGAGATTGAGTACTCTGAGAGTGTGAGTACATAATTCATCTCTGAGATACATGGCATTGGCATGCACACATGACATACAGGCATAGAGATGTATTTTTTCTCATGTTGTACGGTATCACGTCATTCATGATTTTTTACACACATTGATATGCGGGTATAGAGAGGTATTTCACACTTGCTATCTGGAAAGAAAATGAAACATCTTATTTATTGTGGAAAGGATATTTGAAAATAATTACAGTTTTCAAACTTACTCGTATTTTTTGCATTTTCGGTAAAAGATTTGGGTTTTCACTGAGATACTTGAAAAGCATAACTATAACTGTGAATGAGCTGAGCATTTTTACTTCTGAGATACCTCTTTTATTACTTGTATTATGTTGTTATGAACTGTTGTGGGTTATTGGTATTGGACCTGACTTTGTGTTAGCTCGTCACTGCTTTCAACCTAATGTTAGGTTTGTTACTTACTGAGTACATGGGGTCGGTTGTACTCATACTACACTTCTGCACCTTGTGTGCAGATGTTGGCTGCTAATATTGCTAATATCCCAGTTGTAGCTGCCTCTTGTTCCTGGTAGCCTTAGATCTATGAAACCATGTTTATGTACTTTTCAAGTAGACTTGCATTTATTTCATTTCAACTTTGTAAGATCTATTCTTAGAAGCTCATGATTTGTACTATCAGTCCTTGGAAAATGTATAAAATTCAGTAAATTACTATCGTTTATTTGTCTTGTTAATATTATTGGAATTTGATAGTTACTAGTTGGCTTACCTAGTGGGTTGAGTTAGGTTCCATCAAGACTAGTGGATTTAGGGTCGTGACAAGATCATATGACACCAAGGTGAAGTCGAAGAAGCCATTTGACTAGTATTCATTGATGGATGCAACCAACCCAAATAAGAGAGCTCAGACTTTTACCACCACAGGCCAGTCTAATGAGCTGGTAGTGGTAGTTACTAAGACAGCTGACATTCCATCTACCTCTTCTGAGCCCTCTTTTAGTGTTGCTGCTATGCCTCCGCCATCACCTTCAGATCCTACCACAACTCCTAGGGCTGCCCCTGATCAATCTTCGAGGCTAGTGCACATACCTAAAACTCCATCATCTTCTCTGCGAGTCTCCCAGACATTGACGAGTCTCAACAATTAGATGGAGACAACTACTTCAAAGTTGTCTGGCATATCTAGTATTGTTGCAGCGCAGTCATCTACACATGTACCACAGGTCTCCACTGATCTTAATGAGAAGTTGAAGAAGATTCTGGACAACTAGAAGATGATCATGGACACTCCGGTACAACATGGGTCGCTTATTGAGGATTTGGCCAAAGAAGTGAAGAAAATGAGGAAATCCCAAGTAAGCAAGAAATCAATTGACAAGCTCATGAAGGAGGTGACCAGACTTGCGACAGATGGGGATCTACCTTTTGATATGCTATTTAACCCGCAGCAGTCTGTCCAGATCGATTGGCACCATCTGCACCGGTTGCACCAGCTGGCCAGGCTGAGGAGCCATGCCTAGTTGACACTATTGAGGCAATGTGTGTGATGTTTACCCCTCTCGTCATGACCAGATATGATGATGATGAGATACAATTGGATGACCTAACAGGAAATGATATTGCTAGGGACACTAAGATGTCCAAGGATCCTTAGGGAGTTTTCTTCACCTTCTCTCCTTTAACTCTTATTTTGTTAAGCATTGGGACAATGCTTACTTTTATTCGGGGGGGAGGGGGTGGAGTTTATTTGATTTGACATTGACACATTTTGGATACATTCGAGACTGTAATAATTTGATGATTTTGTTCCTTTTTCTTAGTTGTAGTTTATTTATCTTTAGTAGTTATTTTTCATTAGCTTATTTAATTTTCCACTTTAGTTCTTGTTTTGTTTGTAGTTTCTTTTTATATTTTTGTAAATAATAAGCCTTTGGTTTTCTAATACCACAGTTCTTTCCAAAGTTAGATTTTGGGTGAATTGGGTGACTCGTCCCAACGATGAACGGCATGACAACCACTACTAGAAATTTGTCCTATTGCAACGGTCATTTAGCAACGATTGTGGAACCGTTACAAAAGACTGGCTACTGCCACAGTTATAACCGTCCCCATATCCTGACGAACCTATTGGCACCATTATAAAAGTAAATCGTTGCAATAGTCATATAGTCGTCACCATAGATTACTCTATAGGGACGATATGTTAAACAGTCGCAATAGAGTTGTCTATTGGGACAGTTTGTTGGAGAAAACATTGTGGGAACAGTTGTGGTTTCCCCTCNCCCCCCCCCCCCCCCCCCCCCCCCCAATTTTTCTTTCTCTAATTTTCTAAAACCGCACTACATCTTTCAGTTCATCTTTTTAATTAATAGTTATAATTTTTTATTCCTAATAATTGGTCTTTATTCAGAATATGTGGCAAGTAAGTCTCATTACTGAATACTTTCAGTTTGAGAATATCGAAAGCCAACATAATCCCTAATATTTTCCAACCCCAATCCCTCTGTCAAACCCATTCTCTGGCGAGTCTCCTCCCCTGGCTACACCTTCATCGAGTGCGCAATATCATCAGCAAGTCTTCTAGGTCTGTTGAGGTAAGCTCTAGCAGAGGAAATTTGTTTTCTTTCCTTTGTGTGTAGGCTTTAGATGAGAAATCTCAAGAGTATTTTCAGATTTCTTCAAGTTTATTGCTTTTGGTTCTGCTTCTGAATTATTTTGCTGAAGGAAAAATAACATCTCTCAACACTATAGTGTTTTCCCTAAGTTTGGGAATTTGGTCATATCAATAATCAAGAGATATGTAACTTGAATGTTGATGGTTGATGGTTCAAATTGTCTGATGGACAATGGAGTTTAGACATGTTGGAATGGGCTTTGATTTAAATGGAAACTAATTGATATCACCTTTAGAGTTTTGCTCATAAATGTTAGTCTAATCTCTCAAGGTAGAACTCTTCAAAATTGCATCTTATAGATCATTTGATCAATTAATATGTTATGTTCTTCTTTCTTGTTGGAATATGCATGGGGTGTGGAGACCATATCATCTAGAAGGTCTATATGTTAACCATGTATTACTCTTAAATTTGGATGTAATATAACTGATATACTTGACACTGGGTTAGATCTCATGATCTAGTTATTGTTTATGTTATAAAGGTTACGCCTGGAATAACTTGCTTGAATGTAATAACATGAGATTGGAAGTTGTGTGTAATATCTATCTGTTGGACACACATTTTTAGGACTTAATAACATTCTGTAAGAATTTTAGCAAGCTCGATTCCTAATACATTATTGTTTAACTTGGTTAAAATAGGATAAGCATATTGTATTGGTAAAAAATAGACATTACACGTGTAATATCTTGGATGAGAGAGAAATATATGTGGAGCAATGGAAGAGCGACAACTGGATGAAAGCTTAGAAAGAGGTACGGAACAGAGGTACGGGGTAAACACCCATGAGATAATTAGAAGCGGAAGCTCCAGTCTAATTGAGGAGTTGAAGAGACATGGTGAGAATGAATCAGGGCAGAATAAAGGGCAAATTCATAGATCTTCGATCAATAAGCTAAACGTTATAGAATCTTCACGCAACAGTTAGGATTACCTATTGTAACGTTACATTAATGATATAAATATTCATTAATGCTCAATCATTAAGAAAAGTAGACGTTATATTAAGAAATTCCCTATAAAAGGGAGTAAGATCTCACTTGTAGACACACGTTCAAACCACTACTGAAGTATATTTACATTTATGTGCACTTATTGTTTTCCTATTTTACAAGTCTAATTTCTATTATTGTTCTCAGTGAATTTTCTCGGTTATCAGAAGCCCGAGTACTTCTTAAAATAGCTTTGACTAAGAATCTGGTTCTTTGGTTAAACAAATTGGTTCCGTTACCGGGAATCTGATAATCCTTTTCTGCATTCCTAAGTTATCTTTACTGAATCATGTCAAACACCGACGACAATAACCAACAGGCAACTGGAACTCCAATTCCATCGCCTCAGGCAACCCCATGAGGTTCAAGAGACAATTCCCCGGAAAGATCCACAACTCACAACAATGACGAGATTGGAAATGAACAAGCAGGAGAGCAAGACACTGTGAAGCAAATAGTTGCTGAATATGTGAATGAAGCTCTTCAAGCTTTCGTGAGGGGGATACCAACTATACCACGTACGCCTCCTCCAAACAACACTGCAAGTGTGGAAAATCCACAATCTAGGTTAGCTAATTCTGGAAGTAGAGGCACTCCAAACGAATCCCTCGAAGGGAGACCAGGTATGACTAATAATTCAGATTTAGAATCTTTAATACTAACCTTGAAGAAACAGGTGAAGGAAAAAATGATCGTATCGAACAAATTCCTGGTGTACCACCTGTCATCAAGGGGATTGAAATTGATAATTACTCTTAACAATCGAAAATTCTATTGATTTTTTTGTTGAGCTTGCAGATTCGTTTACAAAAGCACATTCCGGTGCACAAAAAGGGGAGAAAAGAATGGAGGACATATTCAAAGTAAAACAGGGAGATACAGAGTTGCTTCGTGAATTCGTAGACAGGTTTCAACGGGAAAGGATGTTGTTACCAAGAGTACCTAATAATTGGGCAGCTATGGCGTTTGCGAGCAATCTAAACGAAATAAACTCTGAATCCACGAGGAGACTAAAAGAAAGTCTACGATAATTCCCAGCTACGACGTGGAATGATGTTTATAACAGGTACATCACCAAATTGCGAATTGAAGAGGATACCATAGCTCAATCAAAAGTAGAAGACAGAACAAGCTCTAGGCGCTCAGAATCAGAGAAGAGAACTGGTAAAAATAGGTACGAGCCACATATGGGACCTTCGGAATGAGAAACTTGTTCCAAATTTTAAAACACACTGCATGATCACAGACCGTCAAACAGAGATTCAAGTTCATCATCATCAAGATCCAGAAAAGATCGAGATGAACGAAATAGAGGTAATAACACGTATGCAAGAATTGGAGATTATAACTTCAAGTAAGTACTTCAGAGTTAATTACCGCATTAAGAAATATGGGTGATAAAGTTCGATGACCCAAAGAGATGAGATCAAATCCAAACAGAAGGAACCCAGAATTCTGGTGTGAATTTCACAAAGACCACTGCACAGAACATCCGAATGCAGGTTACTGCAAGGTGAGATAGAACACCTATTAAAACAGGGATATCTAACTGAATTGTTTAGTGAAAAAGGTAAGCATGCATATATGAAGAACATGCAGGAACCCCCAAACCACCGTCTCCGAAGAGAAATATAAATGTGATAAACGGAGGAGAGGAGGTTAATGGCGTGACCTATACCTCAGCAAAAAAGACAACGAAGTTCACAGTAACCCACGGGAAACGTACTCGTGAAACCTTGGAGGCTGATAGCATAACATTTGACGATGCAGATGCAGATGGGTTATTGATCCCACATAATGACGCACTGGTAATATCTTTACTAATACATGACACTAACGTGAGAAGGGTATTGATTGATCCAGGTAGTTCAGTTAACATCATTCTACTAAGAGTGGTGGAGGAGATTCTAATGGGAGACCATGTAATTGCAAAAGCACGTTCCTTATCCGGATTCGATAATTCTACCGTCATAACAAATGGAGATATTGCATTAAATACTTATGTAGAAGGCATCATCAAAGAAACAAAATTTCAAGTTATTGATACAGACATGGCCTATAATGTAATTATGGGAAGACCATGGATTCATGACATGGATGCAGTACCATCCACTCTACACCAAGTTATCAAATTCCCTTCAAAATGGGGAATTCAGAATATTCGACGGGATCAACAAATTTTGAGGACTATCAATCCAGTAATGCACTCGAATAAAGAAGAATCAGAGGAAGAACGCGGGAGAAACTCAAACAGATAAGGAAACAAACGATATAGACACGATAAATCAAATCACCACGGATATCGCATCAAAACATACGGACGTGGATTTCAGGCCCGGTGTTATTCAAAAACCAGAAGAGAATGAAAACATAAAGACAACTACTGAGGAACTCGAAGCTGTTCCACTATTCGAAAATAAGCATGATCAACAAATTCACATAGGAGCAAGGCTAAGCTCGACAAGAAGAGGTAAGTTAATTGAATACTTGAAATCTAATGCAGATTATTTTGCCTGGTCCTATTCGGATATGACAGGTATACCCCCAGAGATGATAACTCATAAACTGAATGAAGACCTATCATTCGTACCTGTCAAGCAAAAGAAAAGGAAGCAGGGGTCATTCAGAATCAAGTGATCGATGAATAGGTACAAAAACTCTTAAAAATTGGTTCAATACGCGAAGTAAAATATCCCGATTGGTTATCTAATATTGTAGTAGTGCCTAAAAAGAATGGTAAATGGAGAGTATGCGTAGATTACACTGATTTAAACAAAGCATGCCCAAAGGATTCATTTCCTTTACCGCACATAGATCAAATGATTGATGCCACTGCAGATCATGAATTGTTAATCTTTCTAGATTTATATTCTGGTTACAATCAGATAAAAATGGACGCCTCAGATGAGGAAAAAACTTCCTTTATTACAAACAGGGGGACTTACTGTTACAAAGTCATGCTTTTTGGCTTGAAAAATGCTGGAGCCACGTATCAAAGGCTAGTGACCAAGATGTTCCAGTAACATCTGGGGAAGACAATGGAGGTAACATTGATGACATGTTGGTGAAGTCAACACACCCTGAAGACCACTTCCAACATCTTTCAGCTACATTTGAGATCCTCCGCAAGTATAACATGAAACTAAATCCAGAAAAGTGCGCCTTTGGCGTCAAATTAGGTATGTTTTTTGGTTTTCTCGTATCAAATAGAGGCATTGAAGTAAATCCTGCTCAAATTAAAGCTATTGAAGAAATACCTTATATACTCACGAGCAAAAAAGAAGTTCAAAGGTTGATAGGTAGGATCGCAGCTTTAGGAAGATTCATTTCAAGATCTTCAAAGAAGAGTTTCAAATTCTTCCCAGTACTAAAGAAGTTCGAATGGACCGAAGAATGCTAGCGGGCCCTCAAAAACTTGAAGACCTACCTATCAAATCCCCCACTACTATCCAAACCAAAGGAAGGGGAAAGACGGTATCTTGATGTTGCAGAAATAGTTGTGAGTGCAGTCTTGGTAAGGGAAGATAAAAGTAATAAATCTTCCATTTACTATGTAAGTAAATCCTTACTAGATGTTGAAACTAGATACCCCCATCTAGAAAAATTATCTTTGGCTCTAGTCATGGCAGCTAGGAAGTTAAGACCATACTTTCAGTGTCATCCAATTGTTGTTGTAAATTCATATCCTTTAAGAAATATCCTGCATAAACAGGAACTATCAGGCAGATTGGCTAAATGGGCAATAGAACTAAGCGAATACGACATCGTTTATCAACCTAGGATCGCAATAAAGACTGAGGTCTTAGCTAATTTTGTCGCATATTTAATGTTAACATAATTCCTGAAGTAGAAAAGGAATTACAGATTTTTACCGGAGCTAATACAAAAACATGGACTTTATTTACTGACGTTCTTCTAAGGAGCCGGTTTAGGAATTGTCTTGATAACACCTTCGGGTGAAAAGATAAGGCAAGATATTAAGTGTTATCCTATCACTAACAATGAAGCGGAGTACGAAGATGTCATTGCAGGACTTGAATTAGCACGAGAACTCTCAATAGAGCAGATCGTGATCAAAAGTGACTCTCAACTGGTGGTAAATCAGATGCAGGGGACCTAGTGAGGCGATTCCAGTCATGCAAGATCGTGCAAATACACAGAGAAGAAAATGCAAAAGTGGATGCATTAGCTAACCTCGCATTAGTTACAGATGTAACGAATAAAGAAAATGCTATTGTGATACATTTATTTCATTCAGCAATCGACCAGGAACAGAATGAGGTAACATTTAATAATCCAACCTGGGATTGGAGAAATGAAATTGTAAATTTTTTACAGAATGGTACCATGTCTGAGGATAAGAAAGAAGCTCAAGCACTTCGACGAAAAGTTGCACGGTATTGCCTAGTTCGTGACACTTTATATCGCAAAATATTTGGTGGTCCTCTAGCAAGGTGCCTCGTACCTAATCAAATGGAGTATGTGATGAAAGAAGTACACGAAGGACATTGTGGGAACCAAGCAGGTGGAAGATCTCTAGTCAAAACTCTGATCAGAGTAAGGTATTATTGGCAAAAGATCACTGAAAATTTCGTAGCTAAATGTGATAAATGTCAGCGCTATGCTAACAACATGCATCGACCCGCATAATACTACATCCGGTTACATCACCTTGGCCATTTATTAAATGGGGAACGTATATAGTAGGACCTCTACCCCAAGCCAAAGGAAAGGTACGATTTCTACTTGTATTAACAGATTATTTCTCAAAATGGGTAGAGGCTGATGCTTTTAAACAGGTACAAGAAAAAGAAGTGAAAAGCTTCATTTGGTGAAACATCATATACCGCTTTGGTGTCCTAAAGGAAATTTTATGTGATAATGGCCCACAATTCATAGGCTCGCAAATCACGAAATTCTTGCAAAGCTGGAAAATCAAATGTATCACTTCTTCAGCGTATCACCCCGTGACTAATGGGAAAGCCGAGTCAACAAATAAGATCATCATCAATAATTTGAAGAAACGATTGGAAAAATCAAAAGGAAATTGGCCTAAAGAGCTACTAGGAGTATTATGGTCTTATAGGACTACAACCAAAATAGCCACGGGAGAAACCCCATTTGTACTTGTCTACGGCTCGGAGGCCCTAATACCAGTGAAAATTGGTGAACCAAGTACGAGATACACAGTAGCAACAGAAGAAACAAACAACGATGAGTTGAGAACAAATCTGGATTTACTTGAACAAAGGAGAGAAACCGCTTTAATTCGCATGGCAACTCAAAACCAAATTATAGAGCGGTATTACAACAGAAAAGCTCACCTCAGATATTTTAAAATTGGGGAATTTGTTCTCAAAAAAAATTTCCAATCAACAAAAGAGGCTGGAGCAGGAAAATTAAACCCAAATTGGGAAGGACTTTATAAAATGCGTGGTATTGCTGGAAAAGGTGCTTATGAGCTGGAACCATGGACGGAAGGATCTTACCAACAAGTTGGAATGCTATTCATTTGAAGAAGTATCACTTCTAAGCAAAAGAAGTACCCACAGTCAGGTATCATTACGTACGATTTTATTTAGTACAAATAAAGTTATACTAACAATTTTAGATAGTAGGCAAAAAGCTAACTCATAACCAAATGATGATATTAGACCTGAATAGACATGAGGAAGTAACTGAATTCCCGGCCTAAGGTTACAACCTTTATGATGGACATTTCAAAGGGTTAAGAAATCATCATCTAAACTATATACCTTCGAGTCCCATATGTTTTTCCTTTTCAGGAAAAGGACCACAAGGAAGGAGTAGTCAAGTGCTCGAGATTTCATTCTTCAAAGCCCAAACACTTGGGGGACCATATAATATGGAAGGCAAAGAAGACTATCAAAAAAGTCAAAGCTCAAGAAAGAAGACTAGCAAAAAGTTAGAGCTCAAGCCTGGAGACATATTTTACCCAACAAATCAAAAGTTATTAGCGAAATCAAAGAGTTGAAGACTATCATACAAAGCCTGATTCATAAACCTATAAAAAATATGCTCGTAAATGAAAACGAATGTTCAGGTTAAAGGCAAAATTTAGTCACGGGTTGAAATTTGTACCCCTGTATTTATTAAGAATCTGTTGTAAAATAAAACAGTTATGAAAGAGTTATAGGCGATACGTGAACACATGTAAAGTATTATGAAAGTTCAAATAATACAAAAACTTTCTTCAAAGCATTACTCAAAGGAACATGTGAATTCCTATCTCTCTTTAGTATATTTACACCATTATGAAGTTGAGACGTCTTCGTCATTAAGTGTCGTTGATAAAGGGGCCCTCTTTTATAAATCGTGCTTGTTTCAAAAAGACACGAAGTATTGAAGCATTTTTAATGCAAAGTTAAAATGGGTGAAACAAAAACCCGAACATAAAGCATTTTTATGCAAACACTTAAGAGAAACAAAAACTCGAAAAACACAAGTCATGACAAGAAATTAATATTATACGACGGTAGAAACTAAGTATCAACTTAGTCCAAACCGAATTTGTTTATACAAAATTGCCCCTAAGTTGTCATTGGGGACTTGCTAACCAAACTTTACCCCCAAATAGGACCAGGGGTAACCACCAATTGATTCTCCAAAAAAAAAGGGGTTAACAAACACTTTCACTAGACACTGGGAGGATTATCTTCATCAACAGAAGGAGCAGCTTGAGATGGAAAGGGTTAGGCAGCAACTTCATCAGGCATGATCTCATCACCCACTGGAACTTTAACCTCAGCTTGTAAGTCAAAGTTTTCTTGGCCCACTTCCGTTAATGTATCAAGTCGGGCATTCAAGTAACTGCATTATCCTTGAGAGCTTCATAGTCCTTGTCCCATTGTTGAACGTCTGCTCTTAGCTCATCCCTTTCAACCACAACAGCATTGTAGGAAGCTTGTAATGGAGCAAGGTATCTCTTTAGAAATTGAACCTTGTTAGAGGATTCACGGATGTCTTCTTGGGTCTGAGTAAACGATTACACGAGTTCTCCAGCATAAGCCTCATTCTCGTTTAGAAAATCCTTCAAGCTTCTTATTTTATCAGAAGCACGGGAAAGTTGTTCTACAAATGAGGATACCAGGATGTTCTTATCCTTGCCTGTTTGATTCGAAAAAGCCTTCTCAATGGCTAATTCTGCTGCTATCACTCTAACCTGCTGCTCTAAGGTACATTTTTCCTCTTCTACTGCTTCCATATCAAGTTGAAGGCTCTCAAATTGTTCCTTCCAGTTATCAGCCTCGGTATGGTGGTCATTCATTAACTGCTCCATATGTACGATCCTTTTCATCAACTCTGTACCAATGAGATTGATCTACACAATAAAAGGAAAATTAGATACGGCAAAGGCTAGTGTTAAGAAGAAATAACAGGAAAGTTTCCTTCAAAGATGAGTGTACAATCTCATTCATCCATGTTAAGGAGCTATGACTTTCCAATTTTGACTTTTCAACTGGGCCAATCAAAGGCTTCAACCACACATCCACCTGGCCTGATTTCTTTAAGAGGCTACCTTCCGCAGGAACCTCGATCATATATCGATTCATCTCCCCATTGCTAGAAGACCCTACTTAAATAATAAAAGGCACGGTAGTAGGGCTAGATGAAGGAGCCACAGGTGGCATAGACAGGGAAGCAGAAACAGCAACAGGCACGACAGACTAAAGTTCCACTAGAGCAGAAGGAGGAAAGACGGCAAGAGGCGTCTCCTATGGAATTGAGCCAAAACCTTGATAGAAAAATTGTTCAACTGACTCAATGGATGCAGAAGGAGTTTCCTCCTCAGAGTATGCAGGGGTAGAATGATCAAGCTCAGGCACGGAAGATGGACCAGTAAGGGGAGAAGATTCGTCATTATACATGACTCTTCTTGCTCGTGGCCTACGAACCAACAAGCCTTCCTCCTGCTCCTCCTAATATTCTAAGGTTTGAGTCCTATCCGCTTTCCTTTTTGACGCAGAAGAATTTAAAATAATTTCTTGAGCCTTGGCCAAAGAGAGATTTAAAGCAGTTATAGCAGCAGCGCTGACACCACGAGCGAGAAGCCCTAACAAACAAGAGGGATTAGAGAAGTTCAAAAAAGAGAGAAAAGGGAAACGTAAAAAAAAACCTACCATGGGTTTTTAATTTCCAACCAAACCTTGCAGAAAGGTATTTCCAAGAACGTTCTTCCATTGGAGCGATCAACACTAATTTTTCTACCCAACCACGGAAATCGAAAATTTCCTCGACGGTACCCATGGTTGCTGAAAAAAGACAAAAACAATCACGCTACTGAACATCTATTAAGAATAAGGAAATAAGTGAGTAAACAAAAACTTACGTGCAAAGTTCCACTTCTCAGGGAAGGGTAAATTTTCTCCACCTATTAATCCACCTGTAGGGGCAGCAACAAACCTGGCATACCAACATATATCTTTATCATCATCAGGATTGACTAAAACTCTCTTACTCCTAGCCACAAGATTAAAGATTCCTTGGCGGAATAACTTGGGAGAGTAGAGGTGAATAAGATGATAAAAGGTAAAAGTAAGTGAATCTAAGTTAGCCAAATATCTGAGGCATGGTACTTCCCTCCAGACGATAGGACCGATTTGTCCCAAACACACGTTAAAAATGACAAAAATCTATAATGGTATGGTCGATGGAAGGCCTGAAACCAAAAGTAAAAGGGTAGGTATATACAAAAGAATAGCCTGCTTTGTAAGAAGTTTTCCTTTGATTTTCATTGGGGACCATGACCAGGAAATCAAATTTCCAATAACAGTCTCTACGCACAAGAGAAATCAAACCCTCAGTAATTTGAGTAGGTTAAAGATCAGCGCGATCATGAGACGTCATGGAAGAAAGCTATTTTCTTATGGCTTCACTGTCATTTACCAAAGAAAATTCAGCGGGTACAATCTCATCTACCTTTGGTTCGCGAAGTGGTTCACTGGACCCTCTACTCTTAGAAGAAGATCTAGAAGCTCTAGTCCTAGAAGAAGATGGAGTAACAATAACCTTAGAAGTTGGTGGAGGAGTAATGTTACGTTGAGAAGAAGAAGACCCTCTAGAAGGTGTTGATCCCAAACTCCTTAATCTACTGCGCCTCCTACTCCTGATCGGAGTAGAAAAAGGATATAGTTCATCGACTGTTATTACTTTTTGGGATCTTTGTTTAAAGAAGACATATTTGCATGAAAGAAGGACTTGCAAGCAGCAAAAGAAAGTAAGAAGTTTTTCGTAGAAGCAAAGGCAAAAATAGGTATTTATACATGAAGGCAACCGTCAAAAAATAGAAAGATACTGATGTGAAATTCATTATTAAAACTGTCATTTCGTGACTCATGCAGCCGCAAAAAACCCTAAAATGCGCTGATGAATTGGAGAACCAATCCGAAATCACCACGTGGCACATACATTTAATAGAAGTGACAAGCGATGTGTACATTCAGAGACAGATGCAATGACATGAGTAGAACGACAGCAAAAATTCCCGCCATAAATGTGTATCCACTTACCAAATATTCAATTGATAAATAAATGGTAAGTGAGGGGACTATATGTATTGGTAAAAAATAGACATTACAAGTGTAATATCTTGGATGACAAAGCAGTATACGTGGAACAATGGAAGGGCAACAACTGGATGAAAGCTTGGAAAGAGGTACGGGGTAAACACCCACGAGATAACTGGAAGCGGAAGCTTCAGTCTAATTGAGGAGTTGAAGAGACACGGCAGAATGAACCAGGGCAGAAAAAAGGGCAAATTCATAGATCTTCAATCAATAAGCTTAATGTTATAGAATCTTCACGCAACAGTTACGATTACCCATTGTAACGTTACGTTAATGATATAAATATTTATTAATGCTCAATCATTAAGAAGAGTAGACGTAATATTAAGAAATTCCCTATAAAACGTAGTAAGATCTCACTTGTGGACACACGTTCGAACCACTACTGAAATATATTTACATTTCTGTGCGCTTATTGTTTTCCTATTTTACAAGTCTAATTTCTATTATTGTTTTCAGTGAATTTTCTTAGTTATCAGAAGCCCAAGTACTTCTTAAAATAGCTTTGACTAAGAATTTGGTTCTTTGGTTAAACACATATAGTATGTATGTAGTGAAACTAGTTCTGAGTCTTTTACGCTTTGATACCATGTCTTAAGAATATTTGGTGTTAAATGGGTAATCTGTTGAGTTCTCGGCATGATGATGTGTTACAGATTTCTTTCACTTGATGATAGTCCTTGAGAAACAGCTCTGCGGTGGGCAATGGAAATTGCTTCTATCTTTTCTTCAGCATATCCTATTTCAGATTATGTTGTTCTGTTATTTCTAAGAACCTAGTTGCTTCTGAATTATTTTTGTCATGCTAAGTGAATAATTGTCCTGTATAATGTGTTGCCAGTGATAATTCAACCCAATCCTCCCCTGAAATAAACAAGAATCGAAAGGAAAAAAGGGACGAAAAGAAAAGGACAATGGCTTATAGATTAAAAAATATAAAAAGAAAGGACCGAAGGTGCTTAAGCTATATATATACACCTTTTTATATGTCAATTGTACATCTCCTTATGTATGGAGACATTAATCAATTTCTAATGAAAAGCTAGGACAAACATATATATTTATATGAATTGATTCTGCCAACATCTCTTGAGAGCTATACCATTAGATGCATTTTTAAATAAAAATATTGATAAAGCTCTAGTACACCATTCTCAACTGTGAAATTACCATATGTGTGTTTAACAAAAGAATTGGATTCTTAGTCAAAGCTATTTTAAGAAGAACTCAGGCTTCTGATAACCAAAGAGATTAGATAATAATAGGATTTAGACTTGTAAATAAGAAAGCAATAAGATAGCATAAAAGTAAGTATATTTCGGTAGTGGTTCGAACGTGTCCATACAAGTGAGATTTTACTCCCTTTTATAGGGAATTTCTTAATATAACGTCTACTCTTATTAATGATTGAGCATTAATGAATATTTATATCATTAATGTAATGTTACAATAGGTAATCGTAACTGTTGCGTGAAAATTCTGCAACGTTTAGCTCATTGATTGAAGATCTATGGATCTGCCCTGGTTCATTCTGACCGTGTATCTTCAACTTCTCGATTAGACTGGAGCTTCTGCTTCTAATTATCTCGTGGGTGTTTACCCTGTACCTCTTTGCTCCGTACCTCTTTCCAAGCTTTCATCCAGCTGTCACCCTTTCATTGTTCCACATATACTGCTTTGTCATCCAAGATATTACACGTGTAATGTCTATTTTTTACCAATACATATAGTCCCCCCACTTACCATTTATTTATCAATTGAATATTTGGTAAGTGGATACATATTTATGGCGGGAATTTTTGCCGTCGTTCTACTCATGTCATTGCATCTGTCTCTGAACGTACGCGTCGCTTGTCACTTCTATTAAATGCATGTGCCACGTGGTGATTTCAGATTGGTTCTTCAATTCATCAGCGCACTTCAGGGCTTTTTGCAGCTGCATCAGTCATGAAATGACAGTTTTAATAATGACTTTCACTTTAGTATCTTTCTATTTTTTGATGGTTGCCTTCGTGTATAAATACCCATTTTTGCCTTTACTTCTACGAAAAAATTCTAGCTTTCTTTTGCTACTTGCAAGTCCTTCTTTCATGCAAATATGTATTCTTTAAACCAAGACCCCAAAAAAATAATAATAGTCGATGAAGTATCTCCTTCTTCTGCTCCGACCCGGAGTAGGAGGGGAGGTAGATTAAGGAGTTTGGGCTCAACACCTTCTAGAGGGTCTTCTTCTTCTCAACGTAACATTACTCCCGCACCAACTTCTAGGGTTATTGTTACTCCATCTTCTTCTAGGGCTAGAGCTTCTAGATCTTCTTCTAAGAGAGTCCAGCGAACCACTTCACGAACCAAAGGTAGATGAGATTGTACCCGCTGAATTTTCTTTGGTAAATGAAAGTGAAGCCACAATAAAATAGCTTTCTTCCATGATGTCTCATGATCATGCTGATCTTTACCCTACTCAAATTACTGAGGGTTTGATTTCTCTTGTGCGCAGAGACTGTTATTGGAAATTTGCTTTCAAGGTCTTGGTCCCCAATGAAAATCAAACGATAACTTCTTACAAAGCAGACTATTCTTTTGTATATACCTACCCTTTTACTTTGGGTTTCAGGCCTTCCATCAACCCTGTCATTATAGAGTTTTGTCGATTTTTTAACGTGTGTTTGGGACAAATCGGTCCTATCGTCTGGAGGGAAGTACCATGCCTCAGATATTTGGCTAACTTAGCTTCACTTACTTTTACCTCTTATCATCTTATTCACCTCTACTCTCCCAAGTTATTCCGCCAAGGAATCTTTACTCTTGTGGATAGGAGTAAGAGAGTTTTAGTCAATCCTGATGATGATAAAGATAGAGGTTGGTATGCCAGGTTTGTTGCTGCCCCTACAGGTGGATTAGTAGGTGGAGAAAATTTACCCTTCCCTGAGAAGTGGAACTTTGCACGTAAGTTTTTGTTTACTCACTTATTTCCTTATTCTTGATAGATGTTCAGTAGCGTGACTGTTTTTGTCTTTTTCAGCAACCATGGGTACCGTCGAGGAAATTTTCGATTTCCGTGGTTGGGTAGACAAATTATTGTTGATCGCTCCAATGGAAGAACGTTCTTGGAAATACCTTTCTGCAAGGTTTGGTTGGAAAGTAAAAACCCATGGTAGGTTTTTTTTTTTACGTTTCCCTTTTCTGTCTCTTTCGAACTTCTCTAATCACTTTTGTTTGTTAGGGTTTCCCGCTCGTGGTGTCACCGCTACTGCTATAACTGCTTTGAAGCTCTCTTTGGCCAAGGCTCAAGAAATTATCTTAAATTCTTCTTCGTCAAAAAGGAAAGTTGATAGGACTCAAACTTTAGAAGAAAAGGAGGAGCACGAGGAAGGCTCGTTGGTTTGTAGGCCACGAGCAAGAAGAAGAGTCATGTCTGATGAAGAATCTACTCCCCTTACTAGTCTGATGCGAGACTAAATTGCATAGTTTAACATGTGATATACCTTACATTTTATGCGCATT